>VDFB02000007.1:83113197-83209365 GCA_007258455.2 Sequoia sempervirens
CTCTCTACTCTATCTCACCTCTCTCTCCCTCTCTCTCTCTCCCCCCTCTCTCTCCCCCCCTCTCCCCCTATTTATCTCAGTCTCTCCTCTCCTCTCTCTCTCCCCCTCTCTCCCCCTCTTTCTCTCTCACTCTCTCCTTCCCTCTATACTTCTCTCTATCTCTCTCTAGTTCTCTCTATCACATATCTTTATCACTTCTCTCTCTCTCTCTCACTTCTCCCTTCCTTCCTCTCTCTCTCCTTCCCTCTCTACTTCTCTTTACCTTTCCATTCTCTCTCTATCTCTCCCTCTATCCCCTCCAATTCTATTTATCACATCTCTCTATCACCTCTATCTCTCTCACTTCTCCCTCCATACCTCTCTATCTCTACTCTCTCTATCTCACCTCTTTGGAGGGTGGGAGAGGTAAAGAGGGATAGTTGAGATAGATTGTAAGGAGGGAGAAATAGATAGAGGGTTGAGATAGAGAGTATAGAGAGGGGGTATGTAGAGAGGGGCGAGGGATAGGTAGGGAGAGATAGGTGATAGAGAGAGATGATAGAGAGATGTGATAGAGAGAAGTAGAGAGGGAAGAAGGTAGAGAGACTAAGAGAGATGAGGGAGGGAGGGAGAGAGAAAGATGTATATAGGGGTATGTTAGATAGAGAGATGTAGAGAGAGGAGGTTGGTGGAAGAGAGAGAGGAGGGAGGGAGAGGTAAAGAGGGATAGTTGAGATAAATAGAAGGAGAGAGACAGGTAGGTAGAGAGAGGGTGAGAAGAGATAGAAATGGAGAGAGGGAGAGAGAGGATAGATAGATAGAGGGGAGAGGAAGGGAGGGATAGAGATATATATAGATAGAGAGAGCAAGGGAAAGGTAGGGAGAGTTGAGATAGATAGTAGGGAGGGAAGGAGAGAGAGATGGAGAGAGAGGGAAAGGTAGGGAGAAAGAGAGTTGAGATGGAGAGAGAAGATAGGTAAGGAGAAAGAGATAGATAGGGGTGATAAGGAGAGGTGATAAAGAGAGAAGTAGAGAGGGAAGGAGGGAGGGAGGGAGAAAGAAAGAATGATGTATAGAGGGATATAGGTAGGTAGAGAGAGCATTGAGATAGAGAGAGAGTAGAGAGGGAGAGGAGAGACAAGGGGTAGGTAGAGAGGGAGAGGAGAGAGAGAGGGTGACGAGAAATAGAAAGAGGGGGGAGGGAGAGAGAGGGAGTAATAGATATGTAGGGGGAGAGAGTTGAGATAGAGAGAGATTAGAGAGGTAAGGAGATAGAGAGGGAGGGAGATGTGAGAGAGTAGAGAGAGGAGGGAGGGAGGGAGGAAGAATGAGATATAGAGGGATAAGTAGGTAGAGAGAGGGAGGGGGAGATAGAGAGAAGGAGAGAGGGAAGGATAGGTAGAGAGAGTTGAGATAGAGAGTAGAGAGAGGGAGAGGAGAGAGAAGGGGTAGGTAGAGAGGGAGAGGGGAGAGATAGGGAGACGAGAGATAGAAAGATGAGGGAGGGATAGATATGTAGGTAGAGAGAGGAGATAGAGATAGAGTAGAGAGGGAACGAGAGAGGGGAAGGGAGGGAGAAGTTAGAGAGAGGAGGAAGGTGGAGAGAATGAGAGAGGGAAGGAGGGAGAGAAGGAGATAGAGAGAATGAGGTATAGAGGGATAAGTAGGTAGAGAGAAGTAGAGAGGGAAGGAGAGATGGAGGGAGAGGTAGGGATGGAGAGAGAGAGGGGTAGGTAGAGAGAGGGAGGGGAGAAATAGAGAAGTAGAGAGGGAAGGAGAGATGGATGGAGAGGTAGGGATAGAGGGAGAGATAAGGATTTAGAGAGAGAGGTGAGAGAGAGCAATAGATAGAGAGGTACAATTAAGGAGAGGGAGGGGGAGATAGAGAGAAGTAGAGAGCGGAGGAGAGAGGGAAGAAGAGGTAGGGAGGGAGGGAGAGAGAGGTGAGATAGAGAGAAAGAAAGTAGAGAGGGAAGGGGGAGAGAGAGGTGATAGAGAAAAGTAGAGACATAAGGAGGAAGGTAGAGAGATTGAGAGAGGGAAAGAGAGAGGGAGGGAGAAAGAGGTATATAGGGGTAAGTTAGATAGAGATGTATAGAGTGAAGTTTGGTGGAAGGAAGAGAGAGAGGAGGGAGGGATATGCAAAGATGGATAATTGAGATAGATAGGAGAGAGAGAGGTAGGTAGAGATAGAAAGAGGAAGAGGGAGAGGGAGAGAGGAGAGATAGAAAGAGGGGGAGGGAGGGAGAGATAAAGAGAGTAGAGAAGGAAGGAGAGAGATAGAGGGAGGTGATAGAGAGAGAAGTAGAGATGGAAGAAGGTGGAGATATTGAGAGAGAGGAGGCAAGGAGGGAGAGAGAAATATGTATAGAGGGACAACTAGGTAGAGAGAAGTAGATATGAAAGGAGAGATAGAGGGAGAGGTAGGGATGGAGAGAGAGGTGAGACAAAAAAATAGAGAGGTAGGTAGATAGAGGGAGGAGGAGATATAGAGAAGTATAGAGGGAAGGAGGGAGGAAGAGGTAGGGAGGGAGAGAGAGGTGAGAGAGATAAGAGAGAGGAGGGAGGGATAGGTAGGGAGAGAGAGTAGAGAGGGAAGGGGAGAGAGAGAAGTGAGATAGGTGATAAAGATGTGTGATGGAGAGAGAAGTAGAGAGTTAAAGAGGAAGGTGGAGAGATTGAGAGGGAAGGATGGGGGAGAGAGAAAGAGGTATAGAGGGATAGATTAGATAGCGAGAAGTAGAGAGAAAAGATGGGTGAAAGGAAGAGAGAGAGGGAGAGAGAGGGGGAGAAAGAGAGAAGTAGAAAGGGAAGGAGAGAGAGAGGGGGAGAAAGAGAGGTGAGATAGAGAGAAGTAGAAAGGGAAGGAGAGAGAGAGAGGGAGATAGAGAAAATTAGAGAGGGAGGGAGGGAAGGAGAGAGAGAATGGTGAGATAGAGAGTAAAGAGGGAAGGAGAGAGGGAGGGTTCAGCAGAGAGTGAGAGAAAGAGGGGAGAGAGAGGGAGGGAGGGATAGGTAGGGATAGAGATAGGTGATATAGAGAGTAGAGAGATATATATAGAGAGATAGAAGGAGAGGGAGGGGAGATAGAGAAATGTAGAGAGGGAAGGAGGAAGGGAGGGAGAGAGATAGATATTAGCAAGGGAAGAAGAGAGAGATCCATACATGTAGAGATGTAGTTCTTGAGCTCAAGGGAGAAAGTGTTAGATAAAGGGATGGAGATAGTGAGAGAGAGAGAGAGAGGTATAGAGAATAAGAGATGAAAATGAGTGAGATAGAGAGAGAAAGATGAAATTTGACCTCTTGATTACTGAAATTTGACCTCTTGATTACTAAAATTTGACATGCTGATTACTGAAATTTGACTATCTGAAATTTTTTAAAATCTTCCAAAAACTAGAATTTGCATTATAACTCCTAGAGATCTGAAACCACTCTCAAACATCTTGAAACTATATACATGAAATATAACTTAAAGTATAAGAAAGTAAATGTCCATATGTAAATGTCAACTTATACTTTCCCTGACAAAGAAAGAGAAAATGAAAGAGTTTAGAAAAATGCATTCCAAAAGTCATGAATGGCATTTGGCGCTAGCCAAATGAAGTAACCCATTTGGCGAGTGTCAAATTTGGTGCTTGCCAAATGGGTTGCATTGGGAAATACCAACCCAATGGGTTGGTTTGCATTGAGCATCCGACCCAAAGGTTTGGACAACCATTTCATGCAAAAGACATGATTTTTTGAAAGGGTAACAAAATTCCTCATATTTTTGTCTGTGCTCACTGTCATGTTTGCATGTCTTTCAATGCAAGTTTATAAAAAAACTGTGATGGAATTAACCTATCTCTTAGAGCTATCTAAATATATAATTCTTTTTTCATTTTGATTTAGTTAAGGTTTTGATCCATAACTTCTCTTGTAAATGCCACTGTTTTGGGTCAAAAACCAACATGTGCTAGTTTTAGGATAGATTTGTACTCATTCATCAAAAGGTGAAAAAAATACATTTTTTTAAACTAGACTCCATTCTACACATGATGAAAAAAAAATTAATTTTCGATCAGTTTTCAAAAAATTTAGGGGGGAGCACACTCAAATTTCAACTTTTCAGGATGTGTCCACTTTGAAAATTCATAAAATATTATATATTCATTAAAAAAATTATCCAAAAGAATGAGGATAAACTACATGGTGTTAGCTAATTTCTCACCATTCGGATTTTTGAAATTCTAAAAAAAGTTAATCAAAAAGGGAGGGGCCTCATATGCTATGCTATTTTTTAAAAACAACAGGACTGCTTTTGAGACCTTTTATCTTTATTAATTTCAAAAAGAATTAATAGCTTAGAAACTAGACTCGGAGTACTTCAACTCTTGTTCTTGCTGCATCTTTAAATTTTGAGCGTAACTATCTTCATTTTCTCGTGCAAATCAGATTTTGCTAATTTCAGGAAAAAAGTGGCATCTTAAATAGTTGACAGTATTGGTATTCCCTTTGCTCTTACAAGGTGTTTAAAAAATGGGTGAATATAAAGAAAGGTATTTCAACCTTGTATCCTAAAGTTAAGAACAAAAAATATAATTTCTAACCTACAAAGCTTAATTTTGGTGAAATGGGCCTTAACCAAAGTAAGTTGGTTACAATGACATAGAGCTCTTTAAGACCTCCAATTTTAAAAAGTAATCTAATGACTTCTAAGATAAAAAATTTTGGTCCTCTAGAAGTTAGGCCCCCACAAAAAATATAAGACCATTCATGACACATAAGAGCTATAAAAGACCTACACTTGCTAACCAACTTATGATGCATATTATGACACATGCCATAACAACTTTGAATGAAGATAATGGAATCAAAATAAAGTGCACAAGTGGGTTAGTGAAATATTATGAGTATAATAAACACATAACTTATAAACTAATTTTGGAATTTAGGGGTTCAAGTTTGACTAGAATTTTGGTGCTCCATTTTGGTTAATTTTAACTCATGGTTTCTTAATTACCATTTGATAGTTTCATGTATTACTTGTCTTAATTATTGGGTGCTTAAGTCAAAGGTTTTATAGTGATTTTTGTAGGTACTGTTATGGCACCACAATTGCTTAAGATCTCTTGTTGGTGATACTCTTATAAAGATTGACTCTACAAGTGTATTGTAACTATTGATTATTGAATAATACATTGAGTTTCTTTCAAGGGTGGAGTTTTTCTTCATAAGGTTTTTCCTTATGTGAATCATTGTGTTTTGGTATACTGCTTTTATTTTTTATTTTCTTGTAACTATATGACAAATTTAATTTTGTAAATGCCTCTTCTTATATATTAGTGTAGGAAGTATATTTTGAACATCTGCTTCCTTTCATGTCAAAGTCCTTCACTCTATGAAAATACTATTAGTTTGTCTAGGTGGTCTTCTGTGTAAGGTGGCATTGAAGCCAATGATTTTTTACCTCCTAAGTTGAGAAGTCTTGGTGTTGGTTGTAGTTCAAGACTCTCAGAATGGGTAGAAGGCATGTGATCCTTCTTTTAGAGAACCCTCCTTCTGGGTGGCTCATTGTTAGGATGATCTACCTCCTCTTGGGACAATTGTGTGTGCCTATCAAAATAATGGTTTGATAGTTAATATTTCTTTTTATTTATATAACTTATATTTCGATAGATTATATATCACCAAACTAAGCTTTACTATAAACCTTATATATACTTTATTTTAAAACATATAAGTTCTATAGATTTAAAAATGTTTTTCAATTGTTAGACAAAAAAAAAAAGAGTAATCCTCAAGTAGGATGTCAAGTAGCAATTTAATGGTTGGGAATCCTCTTTATGGGTATGTACTGGATTTGAGGGATGGCAAGATCCTCAAGTAGTATGAAAGATAAGAAATTCAACACAGACATCCAACAGACGCTAGACCCTTTTTAAACCATCTGATGATATCTTACTGAGAAAGATAGAATTAAAATGAGGGCATGTTCATGAGAAACTACCTTCATAAAATGGCCACAGTGATGAAAATGAAATTGTCGTTGGTAAATTAAACCAAAGTGCTCAAGTAATGGTTATAAATATTTCAAATGCAAACCATACAATATGTAAAGCCTTCACATACAAGAACAGCTAATTTTTAAGTTTCAGGATTATTTTTTCAGAGCGTACATAACAGAAAAAAATGTGATACAAAAACTCAAGTCACAAGCCACACCCATCCAAAAAAAAATCCTATCCTTCCGGTTCTTAAGGTTAAGGTCATTTTGTTCCCGAATCCTTTCTCTTTCCTTGGCTGCTCCCAAAATCAAAACCTCATCTAAACGTTTTGCAATCTTTTCTCTTTCCCTACAAGCATTTTCCTTTTGACAGAGGGCATCATCTCTCTGTCTCTGTAGTATATTTATTTTCTTGACTTCCAAAATCGAAACCTCATTTAATTGTTTTGCAATCTTTTCTTTTTCCCTGCAAGCATTTTCCTTTTGACAGAGGGCATCATCTCTCTGTCTCTGTAGTATATTTATTTTCTGAACTTCCATGCTATGTACTGACAATTTGTAGCTCTTAGATAAATTCTCAGCATCTTCTTTTGCAGTCTCTGCAGCCTTTCTTGCCTGCCTTTCAAATTTAAGGTTCAATATGCTCGTGTCTCTTTGGTTAACTGCATCTTCTTTCAATCTCAAAGCTTCAGCTAATTGTTTGGTAACCTTTGCCTTCTCTCTCAAAGCTTCATCTGTTTTACTTCTAAATTCATTTATTTCCTTTAATGTTTCATCTCTTGCAGATTCAGCACCAATTCTGGCTTTCCTTTCAGATTCAAGATCCAGAACACTTACATCTCTTTGCATAGCTGCACCTTCTTTCAATCTCAAAGCTTCAGCTAATTGTTTGGTAATATTTTCCTTCTCTCTGCAAACTTGGTCCTTTTGGTGGAGGGCATTATCTATTTGCCTTCTGAATTCATTTATCTCATCGAGGGCTTTGCATGCGAGTGTCATAAGCTGGGAAAGTGAAGCCTCCAAATCTACTCTTGCACTTTCAGCTGCCTTTCTGTGTATTTTTTCAGATTCAAGTTGCAAAACAACAGCTTTGAGACTGTTTGGTTGTGATTTAGAAGAAAGCTTCTGCAACATAATTGGCATGGCTACTGATTTCTTCTCTATTCGATGGTTTTGAAAAGAATCATGAAAGGTAGAGCTACAATAGGAAAGATTTGTTAATAAGCTATGCATGCAATATTGAAACCTACAAACCAAAGGATAAAAGAGAGAGCTTGTTGCAGTGATAGTTTTACCCTAGGATGAACATATAAGTACGACACTCGCCCAGGAAGAAAGGCTTGCCGATCTTCGGTTGAGCTCCTCTTCTGTTAACGTAGCCAGGATAATCTTCTATATGAAATTCAACAGATTCTTTCAAATGTAACCCACTTTTTTCTGCTTGTTCCTCTAATTTCCACTTGCTATAAGGGTCTCGTACTTTGTGGGTAACATGAATTTCGCCTGTTTTGTGAAGCATGGTCCTTGCATTCTTGAAGAACATCTTCACCAAATGACTATGCTTTCTGCCCAACAAGCAAATTTTATCATTCAGAAAAAAATAGACATAAAAAAAATGTAAAACTCTTTTGGAGAAATCTGGATAATAATTTTTAACATTATACGATTTATTATGAGATTGCAGAAGCTAAAACATATATAAAAAGTTTAAAATGTCAGGAAGGTTGGATTTAAAAAAATTAAAACTCTTTTGGAGAAATTTGTGTAATAATTTTTAATTGAATTATATTAGGAATTAGAGGAGGAAGTTTAAAATTGTGTTTATTATTTTGATGATGAATTATTGAATTTAAATAGTTTGAAATGTTTTTGGATTTGACTGTATGAATTTTTCATCAATGTTTTGGATCACAATCAGCATGAAGAGATCATATTTTTAACCGAATCTAAATGTTAAAAGTAATTACACAGATCTGTTTCAAGACGATATTTCATTACCAGTGTGGACTGCTGAAACCTTATGTTCTACTTAAAAAGTATCTGCATATTCGATTCGATGTTACCAAAGAAATTTTCTATGATCTTATAAAAACTTTTTTCGTACGTGATAATTGCCATTGCATAGAAAAGGATTACAAAATTTAAGAATCTTACTTGATTACTTCACGATCACATTCATCTCCAAAGAAACCTGCATGGGGAAAGTTGAAGACAATTCTATCAAACGACCTCATTCTTAGAATCTCAAGCTTATTCATTACGGTTGCATCGACACCATGCAGTACCGTTGCTCCACATCCCTCCAGATGCTTAAGGGTTTCTTGGGCTGAGGAATACGAACTTAAGACCTCCTCTGCATTGAGCAGGGACATATAAATAAACAAGCAGAAAAGTATGAAAAACCATAACAGGGGTTATTGAGGATGCAAAAGTACAAGGAAACCAAGCAGTAGAAAACGTGGGATGAAAGCTTTTAGACCTCTGCTGTCAAGAGACGTGGAAACCATGTTTTCAGCAGACCCAAACGCCTTGGCCAAAGCTGAAGAAAATGAGAAGTCTCCTTCCCCCACTAATAATATCTGATGGAAGTTGGAGTAGTGTTTGATTCTTCTCTCCAGGGAGGTTTGCCTTGATAGATGTTTTAGGATCATATCCGCTGGGTTTTGTACAAATGAAGTCAAAACATGAACATAAAAACCAAAAAAGCTTCAAGCAACTAAGCCCCTGTCACACTCAAATATAAGATGGTGTCAAGAGCAAATCCTAGAACAGCCAAATAGGCCATAAATTACGGTATAGGACTTTAAACCACACCTCTGTAATAGACATTACAAAACCCAAACAGAGTATTAGATGCATTCAAACTTACAATTAGCATTCTCAATAGCACTGACAATCCTTAAGTACAGTCTTGTAAAACACATTGACGCAACTCCACAATTCTAATACAATTTTCAAATTATAATATTTTAAATTTGTCATTTTATCAAAACTCAAAGGTATTAGTGAACTTTCACATCAACATCTTCATTTATTTTCATAACGACGATTCACCTGCGAGATCAATTCTCAAGATGTGACAATCAGATCAACAATATTATACTAATGCCAAACATTCTGCTGAAAACATAAAATAAATCTAAAAGGCCAAAATCTGAAGTCTTCAATTTACACAATTTTAGGACTATTCTTGCTACTCAACTCCCCTTTAAAATTCAACAACTAGAACATTGAACATTAACCATAAAATATATTTAAAGGAATATTTACAGCTGCAAGCCTTCAACAATGAGTGAACATACACACCTCTTTTTATTTTCTGAAAACAGTATTAAAGAATGGAACTGAAGAAGAATTTCAGCTACTACTCAGTGATGTTGATTATGTATAGCATTATCAATTTGTGACAATGTCCAAAGCCTTGGAGCAGAACTAATCCAAACAAACTCCCTGAGAGGGCATATGGAAACAATGTCAGTAGCTCCAGTTTTTCTCTATTATAAGCTGATTTTCAAACTGATTTCAAATAAATTGTCCAGTACAAGCATAAGAATTCCTACCAGTTCTAGAACATAAAATTTGTCGATTTTGCTGCCTCTATCAGTATTCGGGACAGCATGTAAATGCATCAAACTATTCTAGCACTTGCCTCTGTCTTCACATTTATAATGAATGAAAATTACATAAGCCATGAAATTCAACTTCACTCTTTCATTCTGAACCCTTTATAAAACTTGACTGAGCATAAGAGCATTTGAGACCAGACCGTTGTATTTTAATGCACACCAACAGCTTTTATAGAGGTTGAGGTATAATATCCAAGAATAATGGATTAAAAAAGGCTGAGGTATAACAAGCAAGAGATCCAAAACTTTGTTTAATTGTTTTCTATTGGCTGAGGTACAACAAACAAGAAAAATGGAAATCACCATAAGTTGTTTTCTCTAATTTCTCTATGTTTTCCACTTTTTTTCAATGTATGATTTGTGGGCAATGATATTTCGCTGTATCTAAAAGAGGAAATGCAAACGGTGGTTCAAGTCCTCAAAAAGGAAAAAGTCCCCACTGATGCTCTTGTAGCAATAAGTATGACTGTCATATGAGGAAATCTTTAGCTAGTGCAGAGTATCTTCTTCTGTGTGGGCCATTGAAAAGATGTCAGAAAGCTTATGTGATGGCCTCCTGTCCTCGCTTTCCTTAGTATAAATCGAGGCGTTCGAGTGAAACAGGTACCTACATTTCTTTCTTTTTATAACTGTTGTTGGTGGCTTTAGTTAAAATTTGCAAGTCGATTGTCACTAATATTTAGAACTTGAAAAAAACTTATTGTAATGTAGGGTAAATTTTTCTTGTTCTTTAGTGGTTGAGGTGTGTTTATTTATAAATTTTCATTAAAAAAGATTTTATGGTGTGTTTTTTATTTTTTATATGTTTTTTTTAATAATTTTGTTTTCATGTGTATGTATTTGTATTATTATTTATTTGGAGAGAGTTTAGTGACAAGAATATTTTTCAAATTGTTATTGTAATTTTTCTTTGTATTGAATTGGGGAGAGTTAACTAGTAAGAATAGTCTTAAAAAAAATTATTGTGTTATTTATCTTTGTTATTGCACCATTCAATATAAATATTATATTATAACACTTGGTTCTATAGTCAACATTGAATTAAGGAAAATTAAGTAGTAAGAAAAGTCTCAAAATTTTAATTGGGTTATTTGTCTTTGTTATTGCACCATTCAACATGACTCTTCTAAAATAACACTTGTTTCCGTAGTCAAGATTGAATCAAGGAAAGTTAAGAAACAAGAATGGTCCTAAAATTGTTATTGTGTCATTTGTCTTTGTTATTGCACCACTCAACATGACTCTTCTTAAATAACATTAAGTTTCACGATAAGCATTAAATCAACCCTAATGTGGAATAAGTGAGTTCCTCCCCCTCCCTTTCTATTAATCATATATTACCTTTAACCTATTATCTTTTGTTGGTATGAGTTTTCCACAATCCATGAAGATTGTTAGAGTGAGCTTTTGGATACAACTGTGTATATTTTTTTATCGACGTTTCAGATCACACTCAGTGATCCATCATCAGGAAGAGGAAATTCACTGAGTGTGATCCAAAACGTCGATCAAAAAACATACACAATTGTATCCAAAAGCCCACTCTAACAATTATTATCTTTTCTTTAACTTTATTACTACTTAGATTTTTATTTATTTTATTTTCAATTTAAAAATTACATATTTTTATTTAAATATTTAATTTAATTTTTGATACAACAAAAATTGTATAATATAAAATTAATTGGAAATAGAATTCTAATTCTATTGACAAACTCACAAATTAGGAATCTCAAATGTGACTAATTACAAAGGCCTAAACATATCAAGTGCTACCTAATATGTAGGATTTATTTAGACTTGAATAATAAGAGAATTGTTGGTATACACCTAAGATTACACATCCCTATCAAAAGAAAGATCACATGTATATAATTCATCTCACATGGTCATGAACGAATGGTCTCTAGATTGAAAATGTTCACTCATTTCCATGCAAGTTTAATGGTTGATAATAATCAAATGCTAGGACCTTTGCATTGTAAAGTTTAGTGTGCTATAATAAATGGTGAACTTAAGAATTAAGATATAAGTATATAAATTTTAAAGCTATTTGTGAACCTTGGTTTTTTCACCCTTTTTAATAAGCTTCAAGTTATCAATGTTGTTTATATATTTTCTTTTTAGTCTTATGCTTTATTTTTAATCAAATGAATCATACAAAAGTAACAATTATCAAAATTAGATTAAAAATCTATTTAATATATAGTATTTAAGTTCTCATTATGGTCATAGTAATTATTTCAATTTTTTGTAATTGATTTGATCAATTTATTTGACAAATGATTTTGATTTTAGCAACATATTTTGATAAAGTAGACATATGATTGATAATTAGGACTAAATTTTTATCATATTTCTTATATTTGTAGCTTTGATTTGATTTTAAATTGATTTTTTGAAATTTAAAATTTATATATTAATGTTCAATTGAATTGTAAAAACCATACATTTTACCTAAAAAATTGTTAAGAAAAGGAAAGATAAATCATAACTTACAATGAATTTGCTTGCATTTTTGCGAAGGAAGCTATAGAAAAGGATCTAAATAAGAAAAATGAGAAAAGGAGTTGTAAAGTGGAAAAATATCATAACAAATTGTAATTGATATAAACTAAGAAACATACCTTATAAATAATTAGAGCTAATATACCACTAGGACCCATGATCATAGGCCCCCACACCCACAACTTAAAAAATAATTGACTATTTGGGACCATTATCACTGAGACGTGATATTATCACTAGAAGAAACATAACAATTACTCAATGCTCATTTTTCATACCCAAAAGGTTTAAAATAAACTAAATGTAAATGCCATAATCATAGTGTAAGGAGAATAAATTGTAACCAAATATTACAAATGCATAGGGGTCCCAATTTTTTCAACTTGAATGGTGTTGGGCAACAAAAAATCATATCCCTATAAAGCTCCCACCAAAATTCAATTTAGCAATGCTAACTACTAATTACCACCATAATATAATTCCAATCATGTGGCACTAAAACTATGCTTGCTCAATTGAACATTACATAGAACTATAAATATTTTAATGATTATATCTCTTTGGTTCTAATTTTGATCTATAAGGATTAGAAACTTAAGGGTAATAATTCTACTAACAAGTGAAAGCTTAGCACTCCAATCAACAAACTCCTGACATTATGAATCCTAATGCCATCACCTCTACAATGCAACATGCATTATTTTGACATGCAAAAACATATTAAAAATATAATGTTATTACAAAATATTGCATCCACAACAAACAAACATAATATAACATAAATAATATCTAGAACAATAAGTTACATTTGTGGCACTACAAGTTAAACAAAAGATAGATAACATGTAGTTCCTCGATATTTTACCTAAGATATTAATGGAAGAACAAATTTTATGATAGATATATGATATTGGCATACCACATTGTACACCTACATGCATAAGGTGTCATGATTTAACACAATGACACATGAGATATGCAACACCAATGCAATAAATATGGTGACACAAGTGAGATATTTACTCGATCATGGGTTGAGGTTAATGCGATAACATTGTGAGGAGATAGAGATTTATCTATATCCTCGATCACTCATCAAACCAAGGATAGGACAAGAGAATGATGTCATTTTAACTCTTAATAGGCTCAAACCAACATAAACACCCATTAACAAGGATGTAGAACTAACATTTGGATCCAAAGATAACAAAATCATAAGATAGAGGGATAGGGGAACCTGAGGACACACTTGACACACTCTAGGCCAACCATCTTGACGCTAAGCATGATCCCAACATAAAAAAGAAAATAAAGTCTAAAGCACAAAAGGTGTTAATTAAACTCAAAGGGTAGACAATCAAGGTAAACCCCAAGGAATAAATCTCCTTAAGGATTTTTCTGAAGAAGTGTGAGAATTACTTGTTGTCTAAGGGTCACCCCTTTCTAGATTGGATTAGCTAATATGTGAGCCCATGTTGCACATAGGTGTTCCTAGGTCATCCATAGTAAAATGGTGATCCCACCCCAAGTTGCCCCTTGTAAAATAGGTGACCCACATGCAAACCAATGGTCTATAGAAATTTCCAAATCTTGTGGAGGCCTAATTAAACCCAAAGCACAATGAAGGGCCTCTTACAAGCCTTCAATATTATTAAACACCCCACAAGATCTTTCTATCATAAATGACAAGAATTGGAGCATGAAACTTGAAAAAAACCCCAAAGAGAGGTTTAGATATGCCTAAAGAATTTTTTTGAGATAATACATGGTTTGCTCAATTTTCTCATTCATGATCCATAGAATCGACTAGTTTCCTGCTACAATTTCATGTTTTCTATCTTATTTTTGCTAAGCTTTTAAAGACATTACTAAGACCTTTTATATACCTTTAAGCATTTCAATCATGTAAAGACTATGTATGTGGTATTAATGAACGTATGCATGGATTTAAAATATCTGTAATTTTAGTATAATTTCTTGATTAATTTGTTGAAAGTTTGAGGAGATTATCATTGATGATACTATTTTGGCAGTTCATGAGAATGGATGGCTCTTAACGACATGATACAGTGTTGTCATTGATGTCAACATTGTTGTAGATCACTTTGATATATTCTGATAGGTTTTAAGATGTTAAGGAAGACATTTGTGCAAGCTGAGTTGGTCTGAAAAGTTCACTTGCATAGAAATTTGACTAAGTGTCAAATTTGTCAGTTCAATGTTGGGTAAAAGTACAAAGCTGTGTCACACTTTTATAAAGGAAATGGCCAACACTAATCCAAATTTTAAAATTGAATGACTAAAAAGTGATATATATGTTTTGAATTTTGAAATGATGTAAACTAATAAAATATTTAATTTAAATAGTATATTTTATGGTTGTATTTTTTTGAAAAAAATAAAAAATTATTTGAATATAGTTTTTTATAAATTAACACTATAATTTAGTTATTGATAAAATGTTGAAAAATGAAGTTACATGAGACGTCAATCTTTATATAGTAATTTTTTTTTTTCCTTCCATTTTTTGTGTGTATTTATAACTTAATACGTTAGGGCATGAATATTATTTTTTCAAATTTTGATAAATATATATTTTTAAATAAATATTAAAATGTGCGCATATTAAAACTTAGTTGTTTCCACTCGACATCAACTTTCATATTAATTATTTATGTAAAATAGGAAAAAAAATTATACCATCTTGATATAGATTCTTGTATCTAGGGCATCATATTTTTTCCAAATTTTTTAATAAGTTTTACTATTTTTCCTTGACATGCTAATCAACCTCATGTTTTGTGTTGATAACCTACATTTAGTGAAAATAAAAAGAAAAATATAAATAATAGTTAAACTATTAAAATATATACATTTTTGAAAACTAAACTTATGGATCTACAAAAGGGTGTTTTTATATTTTAAAAAAAATATGTTTTACACAAGTAGAAGTTGTTGAAACATCAAGTTTTTCAAATAATTTTTTTTTTGTTGATAAATTGGACTCAAAGTGGTGTTAAATGTGCATTTAGTCAACAATATTTGTTGGAAAATTTATGGAAATATATAACTTAGCTAGAATGAATCTTACAAGACCATATGTTTGACCAAAATTATTATTTAGTTAAAAATACTTATATTCACTTGTGTTGATAAGTTGGTCGAAAGTGTGACATAACTTTGTGCTAATACCCTATTACAATGTGTCGATTTTTGGGTCCGCACCACTCTACAAATGAAGATATCACTATGCGATTCTAACATTAATTTGGTGGATGTTAGATGCATCTAAATCTAAGATTTCATCTTGATTGGTCAAACAGGTTGAGAGATATGAGTAACAAAGTTCGCCTAGCATATTACAGTCATTTTTCTATACAATGTGTTTGTGTAGGAGATTTTGCACTTCTTCGTGGATGAGTTTTTAGCTTTGCGGTGTTGAAGTTAATTTTCCAGATGTCATTTGAGCTTGAATTCTAGGTGGTATCGAGTTTTGGGGTCCACGTGTCAAGATGAGGATACATAGATAAGGTTTTTTCTTTTAGGTCTTATTTAGAGCCGACCTAACACATTTGATGTTGTGTGAAGGATTAATAAGTATTTTTTTATCTTATGTGGGATCTATTATAGGTCCATGTCGACCTATCTTAAGGTATTTTGAGATTTAAATTGTGGTGTGTGTTATGGATGATATGTTTTGGATCTGACAAGTTATATTTTGGGTATTACAACTAATTAGGTCGTCCTAATTGATGTTCTACTAGATATGGATATATATGCTAGATTGTTTTCGGTGTTTTGAGAGATATGAAGTAGAAAATGTGACATGCATTATGTATGATGTGAATTTGATCAGAGCAACATGAATTGTGTTGTGAAAGATCTAAGTTGTATGAATGAAGAGCGAGGCAGAGTGTTGAATCAAAATCAATGTGAAGATTATTATTGTGCTTCATTGGAACTGTATTCCCGAATATCGTAGATGCATTTGTAATAGTTCAAAAAAGGTTGTGAGCCACCTTCTTTATTCTATCTTTTTTTCTGTGGATAGTGAGTCCACTTGCAGTGAGCATTTATGTAACATACTATAACCGGTTATAATATATTGTGAGCTAACCCTCACCATGGTTTTTCCCATTTTGGGTTTTCCACATAAAAATCCTGGTGTTCATGTGTCATGTGATGTTGTGGATGTTTTCATGCTTTCTTTCTTTACTACAGTTGAATATGCGTTAGTGATTGGATGTTTAGTTTGAATGGTTTAAGAGAATACCAATTCACCCCCCTATAGTATTCTGGGTGTTCAACAATTGGTATTAGAGCCTGGATCCCTGGAAGGATCTTGATCGCTTTGGGAAGGTCTTGGAGATTAAACACATGACTTATAGGAAATTCCCTATCCCTCTAAGAGACATTCCTTCTTTTGATTTTATAGAAGAAGATTACATGTTTGACAAAGATGGAGAACTGAAAGTTGTTCTTGAAGATCTTGACAAGATTGAAGGTGAAAACATAGATATGAAGAAAATGTTAATGAAGCAAATGAATGCATTATAAAATTGAGAGAGAAAATCAAGAATTTCAAAGAAAGGCATAAGGAAGTTAGTGAGCATTTGAAACAAGCAAATGAAACATCATTGGTTTGAAAGTGCAAGTTGAAGAAAAGAAAACAGTTGAGGAATGTCTGAATGCAATGATGAAAAGAAAATATGATGAATGCATAAGTCTTGAACAAGAAATGATAAATTTGAGATCAAATCTAGAAAAAGCAAGAAGTCATGAAGAAAAAATCAAGGTGAGTTCTATAATGCTTGATGAGATGATTACAGGTTAGAAAACATCTAAAGATAAAGGTGGCTTTGGATTTTGAATAGGTGAAAGCTTAAAAGAAAATCAGACACCTAATGCAAAAAAGAAAATCAATGAACTAGAGAAGATTGAAGATAAAAAGAACTAGGGCAAGATCCATAATCAAATAAACGATGGCATAAGACCTCTGATTAGACAACTAAATGCTCAAAGGTACCCATATTTCAATGGTTTTTGTTAGTCTTGCAATAAATTTGGACATAGAGCAATGGAATGTAGAAGCAGAATAAATCAAAATGTTTTATCATTTACTGTTAATGTTTTACATGCAATAAATTTGGTCATAAAGCAAGTGAATGCAAAAGTCAAATGATGAATGCATATAAAAATGGTAGAATGATTCGACCTTTCAATGGTTATTGTTATACATTCTATGGATTTGTACACAAAGATAATCAGTACAGATCTAGAATGAATGGAAGGAATATTGTTCAAAAGAATGTTGTATGTCACAATTGCAGTAGACCTAGACATATTGTTGAGTTTTGCATAAGGAAAAACACAAAGAAGGATAATCCGGTAAAAAGGAATGAACTAATCAAAAAGGTGGATCTGGAGAAAGAAGGAAGAGACAAAAAATAAGGAAGAATTTGTACCATCCTCCAGTGCAGATGTTTCCTCTAGAAACTAAGCCAAGAGCTATGGCTTAGGGGGAGCTTTAATGAATATCTTTTGTACCTCACAAGAAAAGAGGTGTTGAGGCTACAACACAAAGGTATAAGATGAAGACTGACATGTGTTTATATATTGGTGAATAATGTGGAAGAAAATATGGTGTTGCAGAAGATTGAGGAGCTTCAGAAGTTGACTGTGCATATAATTTTAGGTTTTCCATCTTTATGAATTGAAGCATTTATTGTAGAATTTTGGTAGATCAAAGGGTTATAAGCAAATTTGCCAAGGAAAATTCATTTCACCAAAGGCATTCAAAGAGGAGCGGAGTAGCAAGAAGAGAATTCAAAGAGTTCAATGCAATTTGAGATTCAAAGCATCGAAACCCTAGTTTGGCAAACGAGTTAAAAAGGTATTTTGCAAATCTTTTGTGCCGTAGCTTTCAAAAATTTGTGTTTGAAGTTAGTTTTAATCTATATTGCAATGGCTACACCAAAGGTTATAGAGGTTACAGAGAAATCCCAACCTAAATTCTAAAGATACCTTACAAAAGATATAAAAGATGACCCACTAGGCGTTTTCTCACAGATTTTGTATGGGGTCTTACCAACTGAGGATATTAGGGCATACATTCATGAAAATATGGAAGATGATTATCCCAACAAGTTAAATGATGTATGAAAAAATGAGTTAAGTGGTGAAGACTTCACCCTAAAACCAAAATACAAAAACCTAGTTGAGAAGAAACTAGATGTATGGTATCGGTTCCTTAATTTCTTTTATGATATCAAGTGGATTAAAATGGATCTGAGTAGAATTAATGATCAGTTTGTCCGGATTGATATACCTCACATGATCACAATGTCATATCCCCGTCAAAGGACCATTCCATATGGGCGATGACGGTGAATGAAGGAAATAAAATAAAATAAAGTAAATAAAAATGAGGGCAAAAAACAATGAGAAGAGGATGACAGGGGTCAAGGCACATTGATGAGGAGTAGGTATGGGTAAATCATGCAATTAATAAAGGATGGAACCCCTGCTTAGCCCCATAATTTCGTCCATATCTCCACGTGAACAAAGTAAGTGTAGTAAGGTCGTGGGAACTGGGAAGAATAGCGTGGCAAGGAAGATTAACCCACTACCCAACACAAAACGCAAGATTATGGGTAATCGAGGGTATGCATATTTTAGGAGGGTGTGGCAGCAAGTGCGAGGGGAGGAGGGCAAAGAATAGCGAGAGATAGAGCAGAATCAACATGAAGGGTAGGCGTGAAGAGTGGGAAGGGAGAGGAAGCGCATTTGGATTGGGGAAAATGCGTCAAAGGAACATGGTCCCGTGATCTGCAAGGGTTGCAGAAAACACACAAAGAGGGTATGTTGAAGGGCTTTAGAAACTTGAAGCATGTGCTATTGACAATGGTGAAAGCTACGTTCTACAACCATGGCCATCATTCTCCTTGCTCGAGCTAGGAGGAAGGTCTGCAATAAGCTATGAACGTCCATCCAAGTCAAGGAATAAGGAAATATGTGGGAGAAAATGGCAAGGGAAAAGATAGAGAGAGAGAATGTCGGCGGAGAAGGAAGGAAATGTTATGACAGGTGGAGAAAAATAAAACGATCCCAACCTTCTCTGCTCTGCTACTATCATTTTTCGTCCTCAACCGAGCATTATGTCGCTAAGAAGAACTCGTGAGTGGGCATTAGACACCATCAAGCTTAAATATGGAGGAATAATAAAGGAATTCAAGAGAGGATGTGAGTAGAAAGGGCCGATAGGGAAGCAAAGAGCAAGATGACGTTGAGAGAGGAGGGATGAGGAGGAAAAACCCATGAAATCGAGCAGATGTAGAGATATTGCAAGAAAAGATGTGTGGAGCTGTGGCGAGTCTGGGAAAGCAATTTTGCAAATTGTGCATGGTGTTGAGGAGACTTGAGTTAAAGTTTCAAAGATGGAGGACAAATTTACAAAATTGGGGATACCTGAGACATATGCAAGATAAATCTTCAACAAGATAAGTAGTACATTTTATTTATACTCTACCATTTCATTCTCCTTTTGATTCATTGCATGCTCATACATATTGGTCTCTATTCAAGAAATTCATCATGATTGTTGAAATAGTTGCAAATATAACTTACACTAATCAGGATAAATCTTGCAATGGTCCTGAAACTAAATTATGACGAAGCAACTATGATAGACCTTTCTTCCATTTCATTATAAAACTACCTTTAATGGTTGAATAATCCTTTAAAAGAAGAAGTCATGCAGTATTTTTATTTGTTTAATATTTTGATATTTATGACAAGGGATAAGAAGAAAATTATAGCATATATGAATAAGGAAATTCATATCTTCATTTGGATGAATTGGGGAGCCTTTAACATCCTTATATTTTTTTTAACTCAAATATACAAAAGCATGTGTAATTCATGAAGAAATTTCACTATATTAACGACATAATTATATAGACCCTTTCTCCTTGAAAATGATGCAAGTATATGTGAATCGAGCTTAAATAAATCAAATAATGTAATTGAATGTTCTTCATATTGGAACCTATGTAATGATTCATCTCAACATTGCCACTATTACTTCATAAAAGAAGTAGTGGGAAATTTAGTAAAGGTACTTTCATTTCAAGTACTTGAATAATCTAATCACATTTCCTTAAAACTAGCACTTGCACCAGGGGGTGCAAGGGTTATGCCGATAGAAAAATATATAGAAGTAAAGATGGAAAGAAAGAGTAGTGTAAAATATATAATTTTTGTTTGCATTATTTACAAATTGGAAGCTAAAGTATTTTCCTATGCCCAAATGTGCTCAATGGAAGGTCCGAGTCATTATTTACTTTTACCTAAACAGAATCATTGCTATATGTTGTGTTGGCATCCTGTTGACAATATATCCATTGACACATTAGCAAATTTGTAGGGGATGGTCCTCAAGTAAACAATCCGCTTGTTGACCATAAGCTATTGGCGGTTTAAGCTTTTCCTCTCCCAACAATTTCCAAACTCTAAGTTAGCTAGTTATTAGAGCACACAGATCCCCATTGCCACAACATAATCTCTAAGGAACATCTTACCTTAAAGACTTCCAAATTTGGTGAAATGAAGGCATCTGCTCGGAAAAAAATGAAAAACAATAAAGATATATAACCTTATTTATATATTAAAATAAAGATATATTTCAACTTATTTAAACATATTATTTTATATATCTTTGACTAATGCTATCATATCTTAATAAAGAGATCACTATATTTGTATCTTTTTATTTTAGAAGTCTAGACATAAGTACAAAAAAGAATGCATATCTGCAAGAGTTCTAATATTTTTTTCCTCCATTGTTTCTTTTTGATTGTGTGAACTATGAGGTGCACATCATTTTTCGACTATCTATTAGCTAAAATCATGATTAAGCAAAGTTGACATGTTGGCATTTCATTTAGCAATTTGGTATCTTAGTTTTCTTTTCCTTTGTCTATATGTTTATGTTTAGTTTTTTAAGTTGTTGAATAAGAATTGCATATTGAATCTTCTAACTTCTACTCTTTTTTTAAAATTCCATATAAATAATGATCCTAATTTTAACCCAAACTTAACTCTATTCTTATATCTAATTGAAACATAAGGAAAAGTTACGATTAGATAAAATATATCTAAAAGATAAAACAAGAGAAATAATTATATGATAAACAGTTACGCTGGTTCACAAATAATTGTTGAGTAGTAAATGACATGAGAATAGAAAAAAATATCACGTCAACATATATAGTAGCTATAAAATCCCGGTATTTTTAGATCTACTTTGTCAATAGATTGAAGCAGCAACTGTAGGGAGATTTTATTTTTGGTTCAGCTCTACTGCACATTTTTTCTCTTTGGAATCCTTGACAGCACGACACAGTTTGTGTAGAATCTTGAAGTAAGTCACACACCATATTTTTAGTGAGTTTTAATCACATGTACAATCCTCAAAACATTAAATGTCTGGTCTCATTTATATATTCACTGATATTTGGATTAAAAGCTTTGACAACATGCTAAATGCAGCGTTATTCCTCCAAAGCCATGTTCTAAAATGCAAAGAGAGTTTCAATGCAAACAGAGACTGAAGATGGAAGGAGTATATATGCGGGTCGGTTTGACAGTAAGAAATAGTACTTTAAGAGTAGATTATGCAATTGATTCTTTTGATTTGGCGTAATGGTGATGATCATATGAATGCATATGGGATTTCTAAGCTTATTTTTGTTTCATTGATCACCTTTATAAGATGTTTTACAGAGCAAATATTGCCCAATGCTCTATGGTTTTGTGAACATGGCAAGAAACTTTATCTGTATTGCTATATGAGGGCCATTATGTCATACATATCAAAAGAGTATTCTAGTTACTTTAAAGATTACCAATGAAGATAGCACTATCAACTAACAAAAAACAAGATACTCCTTGACATTGTTCTACCATTATGTCTAAGAGCATAAGAAAAAGAATAAACAGTCCTAATTCTAATAGTTTTATCAGTCATAATAGTGCTGCCAGTTGTAGTGGTCACCTGCAGCTTAACTACTGATGATAACACTACAGTCAAAGTGTGGATATTGGATTTGGAGTTTGAGGCTACAGTTTTATGGATGGGAAACTGTGTTGGCAGTAGGTAAGTTACAGAAGCTATGGGAGGATTTTACAGAAGGTTGGAATAGGAAAGAAAAAGTTTAGAGAGAGTTCATAGGAACAATAGCCAAAAATCTAGAATTAGAGAAAAAAAATCCAAAAGTTTGCTACTAAAGATTTTAGATTTCTTGAAATGAATAATTAGTTAGAAATAGCATATTTAAGAAGTTGGCATGCACAACAGCTATTCCAAAATGCAAACAGGTCACTACCCGATTGTGTTAGCGCCCAGATGGGCATAGCATAGAGGAAACAGGCACTTGGCAAGGTTTGTCTATTTGGCATCTTGACAGTCAGTATTTAGGTTGAGAAATTGCCCAAATGCATCTAAAAACATGCTATGGGAATGGACATAAAATGAGTGCAGATATTGAGTAGAAATTGTATCGTAGGCAATTTCCAATTTTAGAGAAAGAACCAGTAACATCTGTCATCTTGATATGCATTCCAAGATTAACAGCCAGGATAGTAGAGGGTTGGGGCCTGGTCTGCTCCTTTCAATGTTACAGGTTTAATATACCCTTGGTCTCCCACACCATTAAATCACTGATTTTCATAAGTCATTGATGTTTTCATTAGTGGATTCTCTCGATTTCATTCACTAGTGTTAAAAGCATATTTCCTTGAGTCTCTACCACTGCCTATGACACGCACCAAGCATCAAAACAGGTGCGAGACCTATTTTTCAGCCCTCCTTCACTTTTTGCAGCTCAGCTGCATGATGATTCAGGTCTGGATCAATTTTCCAAACAATTCATCCCTTTTTTCTAAATACGAAATGTGGTCTCTTGGTAATGGACCAGCTTCACAGATTTTTCCCACCCCCTTAGCTTATTTACTTTCTTTCAAAACCCTAATCATTAAAAGTTCCCAAGATTAGTCCTTACCTTGAAGAAGGCCTATTTTCTCCAAATCATAGTTTTGATCTCCCTTATCCTTAGCAGTATTTAAAACTGAAGAAACCTCGAGAATAACACAGCTCTCTAGAGTTGTCCCAAACTCTGCCTTCCATTTAAGCAGGACCCCATCTTCAATACCTAGTTCACCACCAGGTAGTTCAATCCTTAGATTTTGGACCTCTTTGAAACTCTTCAAAACTTCATCGGGAGAATGATTGGAAACCTCTGGAACCATGGATTTTTTTGGACCCAAGAAACCTTGCAAAGCCCGTAATGGCCTAAAAACACCACCTGACATAAACCTCATCAGGTGGCTCCAAATCCCCCTGTTCTTGGTACTGCTGTCGCCGTTGGTTTCATCGCTTCATATCACACAGTCTGCCTTAACAACTACATTTTGTACTTGTAGGGCTATGCTAAAGAACCTCTTTGATACTGCGCAACACCGACCTACAACCTAAAGATTTATAGAGGAGTAATGAATTTATAGTTGCAGAATGTTGGTGAAACTCTTACTGTGAGTGGTGCTAGAGTCGGCACGAGGGCGGTGGCAAAGGTGGACAAAAAAATATCTTTACATTTATCGCAATCTGCAATCTGCAATTTGATTGACTGCCGAGAATTAGATTTATACTGCATTTACTTAAAAGATCGCAATCCAATCTACCAGCAATTTCCATTTATTCCACAGTACTGTAGCAAACCTGAAAGTTGTTTTCTGGTAGCCCTGAAGTGGTATATGGTTTGACAGAGCGTGAGACAGGTTTCAGGCCGAAACCTCACACCATATATAGCCTATCGGCTAATAAATTACATGAAAATAACACAAGCTATGTCATATATTGATTACGTGACTCTCTTCTAGTGAGATTAAGATAAGAGATAAACCCTATGAGGTCATGCTATCCAACATCTCTTGAGACTTACCTTTGACCATCAAACCATATTT
This sequence comes from Sequoia sempervirens, assembly GCA_007258455.2. Taxonomy (NCBI): domain Eukaryota; kingdom Viridiplantae; phylum Streptophyta; class Pinopsida; order Cupressales; family Cupressaceae; genus Sequoia; species Sequoia sempervirens. Next base: position 83,137,321 of record VDFB02000007.1, read on the forward strand.
AGTATAAATAAGTTATCCAATCTACGACCTAGACAATTATAAGATTATGGGGTTGCATCATAGGGTAAAGGAGGTTAGAAAAACAAGAATATTAATAGTAATATTGTTAATGGGTTATGTTTCCATGTGTTGGTCTAAGGGACTAGTGCTAGATTAATGCATGATCAAATAAAGAGAAAACTATCCCAAATTAATCGATGGAGTTGTTGAGATTGGGCTAAGGGACGAACCATTTGTAATCATACAATATGACATCTTTTAAATTAAGTGTGGTGCCTTTGTTGAAGTACTCTATCATTGGAAAAATACTACCTTGAATGTGACTTATATTGCAACGCAGTTCACCTTAAAATAAATACCAAGAGAGTGGGTGCGACCATAGCTAATAGTCGGTTAATATATAATTAAGGATTTATATATATTCTAACATCTATTTTGGAGGTATGTTCGTTATTAATAATCAAGGATTTGAGTTGATATAAGATGGATATATATGAGTGAATCTCTATTATTGTTAGAACTCCAAATTAAAGGGTAGTATTTATGGGTCAACTAAGCCTGAGCAATTGGGAATATGACCTTAAGACCATTGCATCCTAGATCATTGTTGTGTGCTAGAAATTTGAACAAAGGAAAGTTATACTTGACCCTCACTTGGACCCATGTTAAGGATTTTGAGGTAACCGATGCTTGATAATGATATTTTGACTACAATTAATAAAGGATGTACACCCTTTACTACTAACCAATCCTTAGACTTAGTCTAGATTATATAGCAACCTATACCCATGTATGCTTAAATCTCCATGTTGGGAGAAATATATCATGGATAACAATATATTATCAAAACCTAATGAATCCATATTCTCCTTTGTAAGAGAATATTAATATGTTTAGATCCCTATGTTTAAAACTATATATATTATTATCATCAGGACACCAAATGTGGCACAATATCCTTGATAGGTTATTTTAAGGGGTTTAGGGATGTTCGCATTGAATGAGGAATGATAACCATGGTAAGGTTTAAATTGAGATTTTGTATGCGTGGATGGAAGTGTCATGGTTTAGGTTCGCTAATTTATGAACTAGAGCGTAGGTATCCTTGAAAGACCATGTAAGGAGAACTACATGTGACTTTGACCCATTTGGAAGCGAGAACGTAGGCGGTCCTTAGGCGAAGGATGCCCCTATGACTTCAAGTCTGTAGGGGGAGGGTCTAGGGGGGGAATAACTCCAAGGGATGGGGTTGTTCCTATATGGTTTAATCATACCTCCTTCGTAAGCTTCGGTTGAGGCTGAATGGGTACTGAATGGGTATGAGCGAGTTAAGGGAATCTAACACTGTGTATTTAATACATAATATACTTTTATATAGTAAGCGAAGATTGACTCTTTATATGGGTAATTGAATATATGTATATGATGGGAAAATTCCATCTCGTGTTGGTTCCATGTGACTTTATGTGTTGTGAAAACTGACTCCATATCTAGAGGTCTCTATGTATAGGCCCATATATGTGTTGACTATGATTGTGATTCATATTATGTATGATCTGACAAGAGTGAACCTCTGAGATATTTGAGCAGAGTCAGGAAGTCATTGGGCCGTGCCAATGATTGATGTTTGGGCTATTGTGAGGGATTAGTCAGCATTCACTTGGTTCACAGAGGTGAAGGTAGCAAACTACCCTAGTTATGATTAATATATGGTAACAGTTGCATGAGTAGGGACCCATCCATGTGGGTAATGGTAATCTGGGGCTAACCGTTGTATCAAGAGGGTTCACTAGCTGTCACTAAGGACACAAAAGTGACTGAGGCCAGTGTTACCCAGGATTGTGAAGAAGATAGTTGTAAATACAACTAAGGTCACAAGGTGGTATCTATCGAGAGCTACTTCTTCTTGGGTGGACAGACTTGTCGTCAGTGGCCTATAGGTGATTGAAGTTGGAATCCACTGGGTTTGGTAGGTTCACTACTTGGGGAAACCTTTGGGATGGTGGATAGACCCGCGGTGTAGTATGGGATGCACCAAATCCCCTTCCCAGTTGTCAGACTGTATACCTATCCTTGTGGGGATTGAGGATGGACCCACAGTGTAGTATGAGATGCATCGAATCCTCTTCCCATTTTTCCAATGGTACAGAAGACCGGTGGAAAAGATGGACCCATGGTGTAGTGCGCAATGCACCGATATTCTTTCTATTTGGGATGCATTATGGACATGTGTTATCCATTGGGATGTGTTAGCCAGTGTGATGTGTAACCAACCATTATGGATGTGATGTATCTTGGAGCTCGTCACTATGTATTTTTGATATATGTTGGAGATTGTTATTATGTATTTGTGATGTATGGTCAAAACTTGTCAATGTGTATTTGTGATATATGCTAGATCCAATCACTAATATAAATGTGATATGTGTATGGGACAATCATTGTTGTACTTATGATGTACATAAGAGCTAATCATTATACTTGTGATCTGTGTATGATCCGGTCACTGTTATACTTTTGACTTGTGTATGATCCTGGCACTGTTGTACTTATGATGTGTATGAGCAAATCAACTTGTGTATATGGAGAAATGCTCATGATAGCCATTGTGTATAATATTTGAGATTATGGTATGAGTGATCTCTTTTGAATATTGTGAATGTTTGTACATTAAGGTTTGGTAATGATTGGTATGGACCCAACACTTGATGGCAAGATTATTATCATTATATTATAATTGACTATGTTGATAGCTTATATGTACTAAATTAATAGTTATGGGATAAGATGAGATAATAGATCTCTTACAAGAGGAGAGTTTGAACTCTCTCTATCATTGTGGGGTGAACTACGAAGCCTCTGATTTCCCATGAGGGGATACGTAGGCAGGGTCATCATGAACCCTCGAGACTTAGGTCGTAGGTCTAGGAAAGACCTTAACCTTGGGATTGTATCACTCTTTTGTGCAATCATATAATTGGCGAATGTTGAGCTATTGAGATTAACACTTCTAATCTATAAGGAAATGCTTGGTTGGTTAAGTTGGTAGTTGTGCATTGTTATTAAAAAAGAAAAAATTGTAGTGCCCGAAGGGTGGATTTTACACACAAAAGGGGTGATAAGAGAGGTCACTAGTCTATGCTCCACTAGACCCATCCTAGTTCTAAAGTTAGTGAAAAATAAAGAAGTGATGGAGAAAAATGGTGCTACACTCGATCAGAGAGCTCTTGCAGTGAATTCCATAAAAAATCCAACCATTAGGTATGCTTCCATGGTCATTGGTTACAAGATTTAATTCACAAATAGAGAAAATTATATATCTTCCACCGCAGTCAATGTGGCACATGAGATGGTAGAGAATGGTGTAGACTATCATTTGTGTGAGTTGCTTAGGCAACAACTGATGGAGAATCTAAAGGAGATCAAAAACAAGAAATATGTGTTTAAGTATGGCGCTTTGGTCATGTTCTTAATCTTCTACTTTTTGAAGGAGGTTACTATAATTGGAAATGTTAATTGGGTAAGTGGAAAGCCCATTTCACATCAAATTGCAGATTACATGAGGAGCCTTGAAGACACCAATGTGTAAAATCCCCATCTCGGGCACAACAATTTTTTTTTCTTATAAACAAAGCACAACTACCACCTTAACCAACCAATCATATTCCATGTAAATTAGAAATGTTAATTTCAATAACTCTGCATTCACCATGGTGGAAACAAAAATAAACACCACTACTTATATGCTTACACTCAAAAGCGCTAAGCTCCTACGGCTAAAGTCTTTCCTAGAACTACAACCTAAGCCTCAAGGGTTTGTGTTGACCCTACCTACGTATCCCCTTGTGGGAAATCAGAGGCTTTGTAGTTTGCTCCACAATGACAGAGGGAGTTCAATCTCTCCTCTTATATGAGATCTATTATCTCACCTTAACCCATAACTATTAATTTAGTACATGTAAGCTTTTGACATAGTCGGCTATAATATAATGATAATAACTTTTCATCAAGTGTTGGGTCCATACCAATCATTACCAAACATTAGTATACAAACATTCATAATATTCATAAGAGATCATTCATACCATAACTCAAATATTTTACGCAATGGTCGTCATGAGCATACTACCAATATACACAAGTTGATTAGCTCATACACAATACAAGTACGACAGTGACTGGATTATACATAGATCACAAGTTTAACAGTGACTGGATCATGCACAGATCACAAGTATAACAGTGATTGGATCATAAACAGATCACAAGTACAATGGTGATTAGCTCATATGTACATCACAAGTACCACAATTATTATCTCATTCACGTATCACAATTATCTTAGTGATTAGCTCTAGCATATATCAAAAATACATAGTGACAATCTCCATCATATATCACATAAGCACAATGACAAGCTCCACCATACATCACATAACATAATAACAATGGTTGAATAACACATCACAATGGTTAACACATGTCCATAATGCATCCCAAATAGAAAGAATATTAGTGCATTGCGTACTACACCATGGGTCCATCCTTTCCACCGGTCTTCTACACCATTGGAAAAATGGGAAGAGGATTCAGTGCATCCCATACTACACTGCGGGTCCATCCTCAACCCCACAAGGCTAAGTATATAGTCTGACGACTAGGAGGGGATTTAGTGCATCCCATACTACATTGTGGGTTTGTCCACCATCCCAAGGGTTTCCCCCAACAATGAACCTACCAAACCCGGTGGATTCTGAATTCAATCTCCTATAGCCCTCTAGTGACAATTTTATCCACCTAGGAAGAAGTAGCTCCTGAGATATACCACCTTGTGACCTTAGTGGTATAGTCAGCTATCTTCTTCACAATCACGGGTAACACTTGGCATTAGTCACTTCCATGCTTACCAGTGACAGCTAGTGAACCCTCTCAATACACAGTTAACCCCAAATTACCATTACTCGCATGGATGGGTCCCTACTCGGGCAACCGCTATGACCGTATCATAACCAGGGTAGCTTGCTACCTTCATCTCCATGAACTAGGTGAATGTTGAATAATCCCTAGTAGTAGCCTAGACATCAATCATTGGATAAGTCCAATGACTGTCTATCACTACTCAAATATCTCAAAGGTTCACTCTTGGGTGGGTCATACATAACATGAATCATAATCTCAATCCACAAATGCACGAGCCTATACATAAACACATAGATATGAAGTTGAATTACACAATCACATAAGAGATACATGGAACCAACACAAGATGGACTTTACCCATCATATGTGTATAATCAAATACCCATTATAAAGTAGTCAATCTTCGCTTATTAAATAAAAGCATAGTATGTATTAAATACACAATATTAGATTCCCTTAACTCGTTCTTACCCATCCAGTATCCATTCAGCCTCAAAGTAAAGCCTACTAAAGGGAGAAGGTCAAATCAATCAGGAACAACCCCAACCCTTGGAGTTATCCCCCTTAAACCCTCCCCCTACAGACTTGAGGCTACAGAGGCATCCTTTTCCCAAGGACTGCCTATGTTCCCACTTCCAAACGGGTCAAATTCACACGTAGTTCTCCTTACAAGGTCTCTCAAAGGATACCTATGCACAGGTTCCCACAACCCAAGGTTTCACTTCCCCTTGGGTATGTCAACGTCTTGGATCAAACTACGCCCATTTTATTTATAATCCAACTTGAATATCCTCAGGTTTGGCCTATTGCTCATCATGAAATTACCTTGGTTCACATAAACCCATAGGAAAGCTCTTCCATTTAAAATTTATATATTAGATGCAATATGGAGGTTCTTATGCTCAAGGGGTCAATTGATATCTTGAAAATGAGCTATCACAAGCTAGTGAATATCTTAGGTCTATCACAAGCCAGTGAATATCTTAGGTCTATCACAAGCCAGTGAATATCTTAGGTCTTCTCATTAGATCGATTTAATGATAGACCAAAGATTAAGAACGCTAATATTAAGAAATTGGAAGATTAAGAATATTATTTGTAAAGTTATTATTGGGTTTATATTTTCTTAGATCGATTTAATATCTTAGGTCTATCACAAGCTAGTGAATATCTTAGATCTACTCATTAGATTGATTTAATGATAGACGTAAGATATTCACTGGCTTGTAATGACATGAGAATGTTGGAGATACTATATCCATTAAATCGATCTAAGAAAATATAAACCCAATAATAAATTTACAAATAATATTCTTAATCTTCCAATTTTCTTTATCCTATGGCGCAACCTCATATTCATATAATAATTAGGTTCATAAATTGGATGATTTATACATACTCGTCATTTATACTAAATTCGACTTCGTTAGTAAACAATAGGATAACATAAGATGTTGCTTAACATGGTTAAATAGTGATTATCTCTTATATTCATATGCAATCATATGGTGGTTCCATATAGCTCTAATATCCTTCCTTCCTTCGTATATTAGTTCCCATATCAAGGTTATTATATTTAAGAAGTTGTGGTCATGTAAAACATTTACCATGGTATCGACTAATTATCAAAAGCACCAAGTTCCAACAATAAGGATGTGTTAAATAAAATGTGGTTGTAATGCCACTAAATGAAGCCATTGTTCCTTGTAGTGCTATATAACTACCAAACAATTAGACACAACAACACTGTGTATGTAAGGTCTTTCAAACTCAATGGTTAATCCTCACCATTTAACATTCAATAATGGTATGAACATATCTTATTTTAAACACTTTAGAAGGATATAAATAATAAGGGAGTTAGGCACCAATTGAATCAATAATATACATTTATACCAAGTTTAGTTTATTGAAAGATTCCTCACTAATGCACATAGATTTAAACAACCCACCCAACTCTCTCATAACCATGTTATTATTAAATATTTAAAATGGGCTATCACAAGCCAGTGAATATCTTAGGTCTACTCATTACGTATCTTCCAAGTTATCAAGGGTTATCCTTATTTAGGTTTCAATGCCTTTCTTATTAACACCTATGCCAATGTTTCAAAATATATTTACAAAATATAAAAGTCCAACCGCAACAATTGCATAGAGAATAATATGTTTGTGACTCATTAAATATAACTCCCTTGAAAGAACAAAATACATAGTAATGTATATTTATATATTGATGCATGTTTGTGGATGCCCTTAAGCACATTCATGTAAGTGTGTGATCCCCCTACAAATATATGACACTCAAGCACATGCAGGTTTGTGTATAGTGTAAACAAGAGCTTCACAATTTTCTTTACCCAATAATATTACTTTTAGGAGTTGAAACATCAACCTTACGCTACTTCTTGTCAAAATAATAATGTAAATAAAAAGAACTTATCTGATGTGGATGATGTAAGAGTACGAAGTGGTGGCCTACTCCAAGCATTCAAGCTCCTCCAAATTTCTCCTTTGGGAGTCTTCTCTCCCTAGGTCATCAAAATCCCTCGATCCTTTTATACTTCACTAGATGTTCATACCCCTTTTCCAGAACTCTCTCGAAAGCATAGGAAGAGACGATGTCAGCAATGGTTGTCAAATCTAGATTTAACTGCATCACTTGCTTTTGCTTGCAAGTTTCTAAAGTCTTTTCAATAAATCGCTTAAGTGCATAACTTGATCATGGTAATTGCAACCACCTTTTTTCGAGCAGCTCCTTTCCCACCACTACACTTCCTTCATGCTTCCATAGTTTGCATACGCATCTACCAGGGCATTCCTAATGACTCCCCCCTTTCAACTCCACTCCTCCTTCTCCTCTTTTCTGCTGATAAACTCTTATCATTTATACTTTGAAGGACATCCATGGCCTAACGAAAAGTCCCCATTTCATCACAAGCAAAAGGGATGCAATCAAAGGTTGTGGAGTTTTGGATTTTTACACTTGCTAATAGTATTTGCTTCAAATTTTCTAAGTCTTTTCAACACATCCACTTTCTGCATAACCTACAACTATTGTTGTACATGATACGACATTTCAATAGACATATCTTCCAAACAACGGCATACTGTGCATATCCTACTATCATTCCTCTTACTTCTTTTCTCTTGCCCTCACAGACTTTTCTTTTTCCCTGCATATTATCCCCTTCTACTCACACTCTCTCTGTTTTTTTTCCAATCTACCACTGATCTTTCCTATGCCATTTCTTCCCTCCTCTTTGAATGTCGTTTCCTTGAGCTCTCCTTCTCTGCCTTCTCGTACTCATGTTTTTCATTCCAAAAACTTGTGTATATTGAAAGGATGGGGTTGTGAGGTTTTTAATGACTAATGAGCCTCCTTTTTCCTCCACGTGACCTGCCTTTTCTATCCAAGTAGAGGATCACCATACTCATTTAATTCCATGAAAGCTCCTTTAGTTTCATTTTCACCATGATTTTACACACCACACCATGCCCATTTAATTTGGGCAGCCTTCCTTGCTGGGTTGTTGATCGATATGAATTGGCCATATTTATTTGATAGTTGTCTCCCCAACCACTCACATCCTTTCAATTCTTCCTTATTTTATTTTAATTTTCTTTCCCAATTGCCTCATCTACCCTGGTCACTGGTGGGGATGTGACACAATGCATAGGATAATTCCCTTACTTCCTTCTTTGCAGTATTTCGGAAAAGAATGCATGAGAGAGAGAGGATTCCTAGGTCAATTGAGGAAAAGTACAAAAGTGATATGACATTCTTAGTTTCTATAGATTATTGCATTATGGAGGTAGTGGAACAAAGGTCTCCTTGGGTTCCTAAGTTAGGTTATGAGGTAACAAAGGTGAAATTCATTGGGTGTGCAGATGTCCTATTGAATAGTCCTAAAGATACCAAAAAACAAAGGTATGGGAATTTTGAAGAAAAATATATGGAAGTACACTTGAAGTAAAAGGAACCTGTAATGAGGAAAAATATTGATAAAATGGTAGATGTGTATGCACAAGAATTGGGAATCTCAAAAGAAAAGGTACAGTACACAAGGGACAAAGCTAGAGTAGATAAGAGTTTTGGAGAAGAATTCAAGAGTACAAGAAGATTAGGTAGAACAAATACCACTCCACCATCTATTCATAAGTCCTTTGGGGTTTTACCTATTGTAGGAGAGAAAAGAAAATCTACTGCCATTCCTCCGATAAGGGAGAAATCCCCTTCGGTTGTGCATGAAACAAGGGACGAGAAAAAGAGAACCACCACTGCTACACCTCCTATTGCCCCATCCAAAAGAAGAATGAAACAAAAGGCCTCAAGAGAGAAGGATATTCCTGATGATGAGCTATGAAATATTTTGTTAAAAAATAGATAAGAGGCAATACAAGAACATGAAAGGCTGAAAGATGAAGCCTTGGAAAGAGTTGGTGCTCCACTTTCTGAAGATGACAGGGCCACATTGGTCACCATATACAGTAATGAGATGAGAACCAAACAAAGAGTTAGAATCCTTATGGGAAAAGAAAAAGGTGATCTAGGGAGAGTCCATAAGGAAATCAATGATAAAGCAAAGGAGATTGTGTAGAAGTTAGTATTGACTCTAGTGACTAAAGAAGAGATAAATGATGACACCATTTCTCTAGAACAAAATGTGGAAGAAGTGTAGACTTATGATGCTCAACGTGAGAAAGATACTAATGAGGAAGTTGCATAGGATAACACCCCTCTAGAAGTGGTGGATACGACAGAAGAAAATATAGAAGAGGCAATGATCGAAGAAGACATTGCAATGGAAAATATCACAAATTCTCCTGTAGTACAAAATGATGATCTGGAAGAGAACACTAATAGGGTTGATGATAAAAATGATGATGCAAAGCATGAAGAAGAAAAATTTGATGAAGAAGAAGAGGATAAAGAGGAAGATGAAGACATAAGCAAGGATGCATCCGAAGATGTAGAAAAAGACAAGTCAGTTGACTTCGGTATCACAAATTATGATAAGGGAAAGGTTGTGGAGACAAAAAAGAATCCTATTGTATCTTTCGGCTCCTATGGAGATTCTGTGAGAAATCCATTAAGTGTACAACCTAGTTTCCAACTAGTTGTGTCTTCACAACTGATGCAATTGCCAATGAACCAAGGAAATTTGGATTTGAACAGGATTTATCCTATCCACAAACTTCAACTAGGAGATATGTTCCATGCATCCGTGAGGAAAGAGATAATTGAAGAAGTTACAAGCATCAACCACCTCCAATTGAATCATTTCGTTATCTTTTTATGCATTTAAGTTTAGATTCTTTGTAAATATGCAAACAATATAGAATTATTTTCAGTACAATTTTGAGTTTTTGCTCCAGTATATGACTTAGGGGGAGTCAATTTGACATTATTTTCCCAACTTTATATATGACTACAAGTTATTCGAGAGGAGTTCCGATAAGAGTCAGAACAATTTATATAGGCCCTGTTTGTCCTTGATGTCAAAGGGGGAGAGTATTGGAGAGTATTTTTGGAGATTTTTTTGGCATGTTGCCATCAATGACAAAGGGGGAGATTGTTGAAAGTTTGAGAAGATTTTCATTGATGATGTTGTTTTGGCAACATGAGCATGGATGACTCTTAATGAAATGACATAGTTTTGTCATTTATGTCAACATTTTTGTAGATCACTTTGATTAATCTTGACACATTTTGAGATGTTAAGGAAGACATTTGTGCAAACTGAGTTGGTCTAAAAATTTTAGTTGCATAGAAATTTGACTAAGTGTCAAATCTGCCAGTTTAGTGTTACAATGCATTGGTTTTTAAGTCCACACCACTTCTCAAATGAATATATCACTATTCAATTCTAACATTAATTTGGTGGATGTTAGATGCATCTAAATTCAATATTTCATCTTGATTGGTCAAACAGGTTGAGAGATATGAGTAACAAAGTTCACTTGGCATACTACAACCATTTTCTGTACAGTGTGTTTGTGTGGGAGATTCTACACTTCTCTATGAATGAGTTTTTGGCTTTGCGGTGTTGAAGTTAAGCTGCCAGATGTCAGTTGAGCTTGAATTCCATATGGTATTGAGTTTTGGGGTCCATGTGTCAAGATGAGGATACACAGTTGAAGGTTTTTGCTTTTAGGTCTTATTTGGAGCCGGCCTAACATGTTTGATGTTGTACAAAGGATGAATAAGTAATTTTATCTTATGTGGGATCTATTATCGGTCCATGCCAACCTATCTTAAGGTATTTTGAGATTTAAATTGTGGCATGTGTTATGGATGAAATTTGAGATTTAAATTGTGGCATGTGTTATGGATGTTTTGGAGCTGACAAGTTATATTTTGGGTATTACATCTAATTAGGTTGACCCAATTGATGTTCTGCTAGATGTGGATATATTTGCTAGATTGTTTTCAGTGTTTTGAGTGACATGAAGTATAAAATGTGACATGTATTGTGTATGATGTGAATTTGATCAGAGCAGTGTGAATTGTATTGTGAAAGATCTAAGTTGTGTGAATGAAGAGCGAGGCAAAGTGCTGAATTAGAACTAGTGTGAAGATTGTTATTGTGCTTCATTGCAACTATATTCCTGCATATTGTAGATGCATTTGTAATAGTTCAAAATAGGATGTGAGACACCTTCTTTATTCTATCTTTTCTCTGTAGATAGTGAGTCCACCTGTAGTGAGCATTTATGTAATATACTATTACTGGTTCTAATATATTGTGAGCTAACCCTCACCATGGTTTTTCCCATTTTGAGTTTTCCATGTAAAAATCTTGGTGTTCATGTGTCATGTGATGTTGTGGATGTTTTCATGCTTTCTTTCCTTATTGCAATTGAATATGCATTAATGATTGGATGTTTAAAGTTTGAATGGTTTAAGAGAATGCTAATTCACCCCCCCTCTCAGTATTATGGGTGTTCAACATCATTATAGTGATTAACTATGAATTTTCCTTTATAAATAAGACTAACCCTTGCAAAACAAAGACCTGTCAACCCACAAAAGAAGGATTTCTAACCTGCATCAAAGGGGTGATGGTTCAATACAGTGAAGGAGTCAATCGACTACAACATCAACATTTTTTCCAAAATGGGATGAAGATGATAGTCAACAATCATGGACACAGTTATCCATGTAGTATTCCATCCATTGAATAAACTTGGAGGAAGAAGAATGTTCTAATAAGTAATGATAGTTATGATAAGGATGCTCTATCCAACACGCTCTTATGTTATAGAAGCTTTCTTAAAAGATATAGAATCCTTGTTTGATTTTTGCACTCTTTCTTCTAGTAGTCAGTTGTTTTTGTACAAATTTAATGAACCCAAGTCCTCTTGCTATCTTCCTAGAAGAGTTGGCATTTACTGGATAGTTTTTTTACAGTTTGATAATAATCAGACTCTAATAGATTGAATAGTAGTGACTACACCATGTTTTGATGTCTGATATATTATAATAAAGAGGATTTCTCTTGATATTTGATTTGCTAAGTTAGCTAAAGATACTATGGAACATAGAACTCGAGCAAGGGCCACTTGAGGTACTGCTAATTTCACATAATAGTTAGTTAGATTATGCATTTAAGTTTTTAATTTTGATTCTTAGTTTACATTACAATTTATTTTTAATATTTCTAATTTAATGCTTTATTCTATATTTAGTTCAATGATTAAGTTAGGATAAATGCATGCTGCAACATAAGATTAATCAATTACTATCCATGGAAGTAATAGGTACTCATAGAAACTAGCAATAATTAGATTACTTACTCTATTTTATTTAAGTAGAAGTTATTTTTGAATTATTCTTTTAGTCACCTGTACTCAATTTATTAAGATAGGATTCTTGAATGCATATACAATGCCAACATCATATTAAGTCTATGACTCCTTGGATGACAATTAAATGAATCCTCCCTTTTAATAATGAAAGTTGCTTACTTATATGTTGCAAGTATGTTGTAGATGTTGGGTGAATGCAAGAAGATAAGTCCACTTCTAGTGGAATTTTTGAACTTAGAAAAAACCTGAAATCGGGAAAAACAAATGAGATCCCATTATTTAGAAATAGGATCACGTTACACTTTAGGATCCTGAGCCTTAGAATGGGTTCTCATTTCATGGTGGGATCCTAAGCCAATAATTATGAAGCAGGATCCCATTTACAATAAAATGAGATCCTATTTACTACAGAATGGAATCTTGTTTACAACAAAATGGGATCCTATTTACTATGAAATGGGATTCCATTTACAACAAAATAGGATCACGTTTACTACAAAATGGGATCTTGTTTTGTAGAGGTAATATTTAAAAAAAAAAAATCTATGGGCTTATTTTTACCAAAGTTCACATGGTGATGGAGAATGCGATCCTGAGTGCAAACAACAACCTTCCACCACCAAATGCCCCAAGGTAGGTTTTTTGTTGCATTTTTTCCATTTGTTTCTATTTTTTTTTAATATATTTAGATTTTTTTCTATATTTTCTTAAAATTAGGTTTTTATTTTTCAAATTTCCTACAAAAAATAAACTCTAAAATTGAAAAATTAGGTTTTCATTTTCATTTCTTTATGTTTTAATTCTATATGCAAATATTTCAAAATCCATTAATACTTGCTTTATATTTTAAATCTGTATGCAAATATTTTAAAATCAAATAATACTTGTTTTAAATATATATGAAAATATTTCAAAGTAATATAATACTTGTTTTAAATCTATATGAAAATATTTCAAAATCAGATAATACTTAATTTCTTTGAGGAAAAATCTAGGTTTTTCTAAGTTTATTTCATTCCATTATTTAGCACCTATTATTAATTGTTTAATCTAGACACATAAAACTAGAATTTGCAACACATGACATTCATATGTACCCATGCACAAACACCTACTTGAAACCCTAAAATATTGCAAAACCACTCTTATCACAATATCATGTGAGAAGAAAAAACTCAACATAAAACTACATCTAGTTAATGTATCACGTATGGTTAGAGAATGAGAAACCAAAGGCCATCCTAACTAGTACACTTACATAAAAATACTAACACTAAGAAATGGCCACCATGAGTGAAGGATACACTACAAATGTAAAAGAACATCATTATAGGTAGAACCCTCCCATTGTGAGAAAGACAGATCAATGCAAGGTGATCTAGAACAACCACCATAATCATGAAGAGAAACTCCATTATCAAGAAGGATACACTTCAACACAACCTTGAAGGTTCAAGTTACCATCCCCATAACTCCATATGTAATTGGATCCATTTTAACATAAAATTGTCAAGAAATATCCAAATAATAAAGGGAAGGCCACCATAACATTAGGCTATGCATACCACAACATAAATGATGACCATAAATTATAACTACATTAAGGATTTCTTACTATGAAGTGCATAATAGAAGTATCTAGTTAAAAAACTCTTGAGAATTTGAGGATAAGTGAATCCACTTAAGAACCCAAGCATTGAAACTTGACATAGTTGGAGATTTCCAAATCATGTTCATAAAAATAACTCATATTCATAGATTAGGAATGAAAGCAAATAAAATAATTAGTGTGTGTAGGCGAGTTTGTTGAATTTTCTTACAATTGAGAAAATTAACCATTATAACTAGATATTGGGCTAGTTCATTGACAAGTAGATAAAGGTCTACATATTATTATCATGCATACTAGTAGAGATAGTTGACACATGCCTAAGAATTATTCCTTTTCTAGCCAAACGTCAATAGCTTTGGTTGAGTTATCTCTACTCTTGTCAAGGTATAGATCTACTACCATTCAAGCATCTCTATAGTCCTAGTAGAGATACCTAGTTAAAGGCCATGTTAAACTTAAAGTAAATGCACTCACATCATAAAATCAACATCATGATCCCTATTCAATGTATGATCAAAATTTTCCACAACCAACTCAAGGTCAAAATTATCATGTTGATCCCATTAATCAAATCCAAGGATAAAAATCTTCTCAATTGAACCCATCAACCCCATCCAAGAGCCAAAAATCCACCCATTTTGTACCCAAAAACCTTTACCTAATGGTATTTTATTAGTGAATAGATACTTTAAAAATCCTAATATTACCTAGCCATCTAATGATGCATTTACGTCTTTCTTTCAAAGTAAAAATATCCCATTGCAAATCAAATGTGTCAAGTCATGAAATATCAAGGAAAAAGATTAGGCATTCATGAACAACGAATCCTTGAACACATCCATATTTATTCAAACCAAGGATTCTAAGGTATTGGATCTATAAATATCTAAATAAGAATAATAAGGATGCTAAGTTCACATCTGCACTAGGGTAACTTCTCCCCACATCAAAATAAATTTGTCTCATCATTTTACCAAGAAAGTTACAACTATCAATACTTTTATTGACCTACTGCCATCACCACCAACTATTTCATTGATCCTATACCAATCCTTTCATCAACCCCATCATAAAACATAACCGTCCACCTCCTTTTTCCATCATTGTGGATAAAAAAGTCACACACCATTCAACATCTTTCATAATGATGAATCAACCACCTACTTCATGGGACTTAAATATCACATCTTTCTCAAGGATAATAAAATAGGAATTGAATTAGACTAGGATACATTAGCATATCCCAATAAGTTCCTCTAAATGGCTAAAATTATTTATCCCAAAAGGTCTCAATCCAAAGCATTTCAAATGCCAAAGGTCTACAAGTCTACACAGACAAAAAAATCCCCACACAAGTGTTATTAATTACCTCCTAAATGTACATTTTAAAAAATAGGATATGTAATTTAATAAAAAGTGTACTATCAACTAATTATTGGTAGGGGATTGAAAGTAAGTGATAATTAACCTAGAACAATAGTTCATCAAAATGTGGCTAGAAAACTAGATTTCACATTACATTAACAATTATTTGTTTTTTGAAAGGTAGACTTGAGCAACATCTCATTCTCAAGGGATGATCATAAAATACATATCATGATCTCATACCACATTTTATCTTTACATGCTTAGGTCACATAAGAGGGCTACACCCACATAGTACACATTATTCAAGGTCTTGAACAAGGTTTCATCATATGGCCTAGTCTTTCCAATGCAACCTAGTATAATTCTAATGTAACTTGTAGGGATCTATGTGCATGTGTATCTTGACCCATTTGTAACAATTTTTTGTGCCATAACAATAATGTTTTCAAGACAAGATGAGAAGACCTAGACAACTATCTTAGTCACAAGCCAAGCACCTATAATTATCGAACAAGATTGTTGTCATTCCTTGAGCACAAAGATGCTAAAGAAGAGATCTAATGAACTAGTGTACATAATGAAAATATGTGCCTCTAAATTCCTACTAAATAATATTACTCTTATGGGTGATTCCATGAATTCCATTTAATTATTTATATAATAACCTAGGAATGTCCATAAATACATGTTCTTAGTGACTCAATTGAATATTTTTGGTGCATAGGCTAACAAAGTAATTACTAGTCTTTGGAAAGGTTGGCTTAAGAGTAGGAAATTTGAATTTTTGATGAGGTGGACTAGGCAATGTCATGCATCATATGTTATTAATTACCTCCTAAATGTACATTTTAAAAAATGTATATGCAATTTAATGAAATTTGGTTTCCTTGGGAAACTTCACCAAATTTGATCCCCTTTTAGCCATCATGATAAAGTGACTATACATTAACAATAGGAGGCCATCATATGTTATTAATTACCTCCTAAATATACATTTTAAAAAATAGTATATGTAATTTAATGAAATTTGGTTTCCTTGGGCAACTTCACCAAATTTTATCCCCTTAAGCCATCATCATAACCACAAGGAAATTATTATATAGTCATAGTTTTATCATCTAATACGAGAATTGTGAAGATGGTTTCAAGGGGTGTTAAATTTTACACTAACATTGATGATGGAGTGTAAAATAAATAATAATAACTTTGACATTTTCCCATTACACATGGATCCATTTATTTTTTTCCATGGATCCATATAGATGTAGCCTCAACAATTTAAGAAAATGGCTTAGGACAAAATTATTTCATTAGCATGGTTTATGGACCTAGGAAAGATGAAATGGATTAAGGGGATTTAAGAAAATTGCTTAAGGCCCATCCTAAGAGGATGTAGATGGTACAACTTGAAATCTACTCATTAATCCCCTTAAGCCACTAATAGTAGTCAAATTGATCATTCACATTTGATCAATTTGTATAATGTTAGATGCTTGGAGTTTTTACAATCATATTAAAGATATGTATATTAAACTTGGTCAAATAAGGGAAAAAATCATTCCATTAGCATGGTTTATGGACCTAGGAAAAATGAAATGGATTAAGGGGATTTAAGAAAATTTCTTAAGGCCCATCCTAAGAGGATGTAGATGGCACAACTTGAAATCTACTCATTAATCCCCTTAAGCCACTAATAGTAGTCAAATTGATCATTCACATTTGATCAATTTGTATAATGTTAGATGCTTGGAGTTTTTACAATTGTATTAAAGATATGTATCTTAAACTTGGTCAAATAAGGGAAAAAATCATTCCATTAGCATGGTTTACGAACCTAGGAAAGATGACATGTGGATCAAGGGGATTTAAGAAAATAGGATTTAAGGGGAAAATTCATTATTCCTTGTTTAAAACTTTAAAGTAAATCACATCACAAAATTTTACATGTCTTAGACATAAATGAGCCTTACACATTTTTTCATTTGTATAATTAGATCTTAAATTTTGAAATTTGTATGTATGCTCAAGTTGAATGATGTATGCATGTGTATGTATCCCATTTTTTCTTTTAAATTTTCATGTACGTTTAATTTAATATTTTTTGTAATTTCTCAACATGTATAATATCTAGTAAATTTTAACATGTCTATTTATAATTTATATATGGATTCTTGAAAGTTAATTTTGTATAAGTTTTCTAGGTTCACTTTTATATCATGAATAATTTTGATATTAAGGATTTTCTCAATCCCCCACCTCAGCCCCCTTCACCTCAACACCATCCACCTCCACCCCCTCCACCTCAAATCCCCCCACCTCTACCCCTTGGATCCGAGGAGGCTCGCTTGCGAGCTCACATCAATGATAATATTAGATTCATTCAAGATAAAACCAATGCAATTCAAAATGAAGCATTGATTCCACCCCACCTGAGGTGTTTTGCATCTTTGATGTTGTAGTGTAGAAAAATGTATCCCTTTACATTTTCACACTTGTTTGGGCCCTCCCTACTAAAATTGGGCTTCTTTATGCCTTATTTGGTCCTATTTTGCATCCACAAACCTTAATTAATGCATCTTTCTGAGGATAATCTTGACATATATTAATGATTTTGGATTGTATGGCACACATTTAGTGATTTGGGGCTCATACACCACCTTAGGTGTATGGGCCCCACCTAAGTTTTGGGGCCTAGATTTGAATTTGGCATTAAACTAAGCATTTCTTGAAAAATGTGTCCCAAACTTATCCTAATGGGACTCATACGCCCCAACTGGTGCATGAGTCCCACTTAGCTTAGACCTAATTTAAATTCAAATTCATGGTAGGATTTTATTCTCCTAGATCTGATGTCGGCTTGTAGTGTTGTAATTTCAGGAAATTTGGCATAAACAAGTATAAATACAAGGTTATTTCACATATTTTCTCCTATCAATTTTACAAACTTCATCTAACACTTTTTGAGATCAAGAATTATAGAGCATTCAAGAGAATTCAAGATTGATTATCAAGCATCATGTCAAAGTCATCATGCATCATGTTTGTTTTTGAGCTCACATTTGTGATGTAGGGTTTTATGATTCACACAAGCATTCAAGTCAAGATCCATATCCTACAAGCAAGAGTCAAGGTCCACATTCATGCTAGCCATTACATACAAGATTGCAGCCTTTTTTTCAAGTGTTTGGTGAGTTGCAACATTGCATATTTGTTCATTCATCATTCCTTCATTCTATTTCTATTCATTTTAAGGTTTGATTACCAAAACAGGGTTTGACCAAGGTAAACCCATATCCACTAACAAAACAACATTTTCCCCTCTCTTTGATGTGTGATTTGAAAATTTAGGTTTAAGATCCATTGAAGAGCAAGTTTAGAGAAAGTTGTCAAGTTGTCAATGTTGCCACCGTGCAAGATCATAGAAAGTCACCTACAAGTTGCAATTTAGTGTTTTAGACTCAAATATTTGGCAAGAAAGAAGCTATAGGAAAACATTAGAGGATACTAGAGTTTTAGATCAACCCTAATACTAGGACTAAATCACTACTTGTGGTGTATGAGTCTCAGTATACCTGATTTTAGATGTTTCCAACAAATCTTGAGTTACCAGTTCCAAATCCCAATTTCTCTCAAAAACCCTAATCTGGGACTAAATCGCCCCTACTGGTGTATGAGTCCTAGTGAGCATTAAGATTAGTATTTCTAGGATTTTAGACCCTCATTCAAGCCTCTTCAGTTTCTAGGTGCACCTATGTTTATCTCTAGTTTGTTATTATGATTTTAAGTTCATTTTCTAGGTCATATCATTATGTTTGCATATCATTTGCATTTCTTGTGTTTCAAGCCCTAGCTTGGTGATGAACCTCCTTTTAATCTTTAATCACACCCTAGGACACCTTATTGCAGATCTCTTTCCCTCATGCCATCCTTGGATTGATATCTCTAAGGTTTCCTTGAGTGAAACTTGTAGGAAAGTGGTTGTTCTATGTCCTAAAACACATAATTAATAGTTTTATATCTATACTTTGCATTAGGTTTTGCACTAGTTAGTTTTCATCTAGGGTAAATCTAAATCTTGCATTAGTGAAAGTGCATATAGGTTGCATTTTTTCCTCTTGCATCGTTAAATTTCATTTGAAAATTGTAATTGCACTTAGTCTAGACATCATACAAACCAAAAACCCTAACATTCACTCAGAATTTTCTAAAATTTGTGCAAAAACCCTC
This sequence comes from Sequoia sempervirens, assembly GCA_007258455.2. Taxonomy (NCBI): domain Eukaryota; kingdom Viridiplantae; phylum Streptophyta; class Pinopsida; order Cupressales; family Cupressaceae; genus Sequoia; species Sequoia sempervirens. The sequence continues at coordinate 83,157,260 of VDFB02000007.1, forward strand.
GAACTATAGATTTTTGGTACCTTAGGACTTTTTAGCACTTCTAGGGTTTTTCACCTAAAAGGAGAGAGTAAGGCCAAAAATGCTAAAGGGTTCATTCAAATTATGTTATGTATGATTTTTTTAAAGCTAAATGTAATGAAATAAGTATAATTAAGTGATCTAAATGACTGATTATATATGCAAGATCTAAGATTTATGCTATGTTTGAAAACACAGTGTGATATACAAACAATGAAATAGGAATGAATAGATGTAGAACAAAAAGAAATGAGTTGAATCAGAGTGCACTTGGAGGTTTGATGAAGAATTTGGAATCTTTGGAATGCTATCTGGAATTACAAAAATTCACTAGTGGGACTCATTTGCCCAGGGTGGCAAATTAGTCCTATTTCTGATGAAAACTGTTAGGAACCAGTTTCTGAGTGTCGGGATCCAGAATCTGAAAGAACTTAGATTTCTAGCCTTAAGGTGGGACTCATTCACCACTAGTGGTGAATCAGTCGTCTCCCAAAATTTTGAGAAATCAGGAGACAACTCTGCACCACCAGATTTGAGGATGTCTACTTGTCGATTTGTCGAAGTCAATTCTGCAGGAAATGAACAAAATACCTTCTCCAAGCTTGAAATATGGTTGATTTAACTTGAAGCACCTAGTTGACTTGTTGACCACTTTTCAACACCTAAATACTTGTTAAATTTGCACACAAAAGTTTGCAAACACACAAGCAAGAGGGGAAAAATGGTTGAGGGTTAGCAAATACGGGTTTTCCTTGGTCAAACCCCACTTTGGTAATCAAACCCTTAATGAAATAATGAAATGGAAGAGAATGATAAAAAAATAACATGCAAATGCTATTAACTTACCAAACCCTTGTTGAACAAAATCTGAAGTTGTGTCAATGGATGCTTCAAAAATGCTTGATGAATGCTTGATTTGATGTTGTAAAGAGCTTGAATGCTTGAGTGAATGAAAAGATTGCTTGGATGTGATGTGTGATTGTAGGAGATGTAAAATGAGGTGAAAATAACTTATGTATACAATCTTGTTCCTTAGTAATCCATTAATACCTCATCACAGGCCAACATCAAGTGATTTTGAATAATTTGGAGCCAAGGGGGACTCATTCGCCACCCATGGCGAATGGGTCCCACCTAGGACCTGAAAATGGCTATCAGGAATTAAGTCACATTTAATATTATTTATTGGGTTTACATTCAAAAATACACTTAATTAAAGCTTATAAGGGAATAAAGGGGTCAAATAAAGCATAAGAAAGATGCAAATAGTGAAATTATTCCTAGAAAAGCTTAAAATCTTGTTACAAGACTTTACAACACTTCAAAATAGGACTTGTTTAGTGATGAAAAGGGTGATTTTTAGGTGAATTGTAATGAATAGATTCTAGAAGAGTCTAGAAATGTTTTACAACACTTCACAACACCTTCACAAGATGTCATTATTTGAATTTTAGTACATAAATATGCATGCTCAAGCCACATTACAATATAAAATCAGAGCAAAATGGACTAAACATCACAAAACAAGACCCAAAAGGCCATGAAAATGACAAAGGAGCATTTTTCTATGACACAACCCTAATCTGGGACTCATACGCCCCTCTGGGCGATTTAGTCCTAGTACAAGTGGTTTTGCCTAATTTTTTGGGTATTTTGTGTTGAATGTTTATCAACATTTGAATCCCTGAAAAAACTTGATTGAGACTCATAGGCCCCTCTAGGTGATTTATGTTGGAATCAAGGAACACTGAGAGGGGGGATGAATCAGTGTTCTGCAATTTTTAACCTTATTAATATGATCTTTAAAACACTTATAACATTCAACCAAAAGAAAGATGCATGAACATAAAAAAACAACCACAACACCATAACACAAGGATTTTTTACGTGCAAAGCCTATTAGGGGAAAAACCATGGTGGAGGTCAATCCACAATATGATCTGAGTACTCAAATAATTTTTTACAAAAAGGAATGCACATGCATTCAGGCACACTACCTAGAGCTCACTACTCAAATACAAAAGAAGACTCACTATCTTACAAGAAGATTTGGATTACATCCAAAAGATTTGAACTGAGAGAATAACATCTACTAATGCCTGATTATAGTTTTGATTAAGCACATTAATCGCTTTCTTGACCTTTTATCTGATTCTGCTCTTTTGCTTTGTCTGATTTAATTCACATCACAAATCCTTCTATGCACAAGTGAAACTATGCATAATCGCTCTACAATCTCTCTGACTTTCGCAACACACATCAACATACTTCGTACATATATATTAAAATGATATAAATTATCCCTTATATATATCCGCAACTAAGGATTTAATCAACCACATGTCGACTTCAATAAAACATAAAATATTTACAAACCGTCGGCTCAATCCATAAATAATTTTTAATGCGCACCAACTAAAGTTGACCACAACATAGTGAGGAAAAAAATCAACATGCTCAAACACAAAAAAACTTAAAAAATTACTCCTTGAATATATGCAACACACTACATTCACTTAGTCAGTCTTCTCGCATTGATAAACTTAAAATCAATCAATCAGATCTTCTAACTTGCACACAGATCCATATGAGGCTCTAAGATTCAAGGAAAACATAGATCATACATAGAAGTATCTTCCCTGAGATCCACAACTCAAAATGATAACAAAAAATTGCATATGAATCAATGAACACAATTATGTCAAATGCTCTGTTCTAGTTTGACAGTTAATCACAAAACTTCATTCTAAATTTCGGTATAAGAAACTACTGACGTGCAGATCGAATCACTAACTAGGGTTTCCATCAATGAAAAAACCAAATGACTTGTGTAGTGTCTCTTACCAACAATCTCCCCCTTTAGCATTGATTGCAACACTTAGTGAAAAATCACTAAGTGTCAGATCAATACCAACATGAATACATTGCCAACTTTCAAAACTTCAAAAACACAACTCCCCTTGAGATGATTAAAGCATTTTTCACTATCCTACTCTCCCCCCTTGACATCGATGGAAAAGGTGGGAATCCACATACCAAAAATCAAACAAAATTGCTATGAACAAACTACATATGTACAAACTTGCTTCTACAACTTACATAAACTTGAATATGTCTGCAAAATTACTCTTCAACAGGCTCAAACAAGTGTCCCAGCTCTTTTTGAGGCTCTCCAAGATAGTCATGTGACCACATAATAAATAGGATTGCATCTCTACTAACTCAAGGTTCACTGAATCACTGACCGCCATAGCATCTTGTGCTTCCTTCAATGTACTAAGCATTGTCTCCATCTTAGGACCAATCAATCCTCTAAGCTCAGAAACTCTTTAAAAAAAAATTCCTTCTTCATGCTTCAAACTTTTAATCTTGTTAAGCAAGGATATGACTTACCCTTCTTGCTTTCCAACAAAAATGGTTAGAGGATCAAATGCTTGAGATATATATGCTAACTATTTCTCATACTCTTTCATTTTCTTTTCAATGTCCTCAGTGAACTTAGACAAAGATAAACATGACTTATAAATGTTTCCACCTTTAGACAAAGCACTTTGAATATTCTTTACATAGGTAGCTAACAAATATTTTTCATTAGAAATCATTCCCTTCAATCTATTGAACCTTTTAGCATCAAACTCCTTTTGAACCTTATCCATAGCTAATTTTTTACAGAATTTACAAGTTTCTTCAGTTGATCAGATGGAGAATCAGATGAATCGCTGACATATGAAGGCATAATCTTCTCCAGAATACCAAATGCAAGATTTAATAACTCACTATCTTCAATATGAGATTTCAGAATCTCCTCCTTTGCCTTGTCTTGAGCAAATGATGGAACTTTCAACTTCTCAATGGGAGATAAAGTACCCAAGTTGATAGGTCCTTTAACTAGTTTAGGATCAAAATCCTCCTGTTGCTCTTCCAAAAACTTCTTCACTTCCTTTGCAGTGTCTCTTTCTTCCACATGAACTTCCTTTGCTTCAACCTTCTTCTCTTCAATCACTGATTCTTCCTTGGCTTTAGGAATCTCTACTTCTTCACCTGAAAACTCTTTAGGAGCTTCACTCTCCATAGGAATTTCAGTGTCATGTATATCTAGAAGGTTTGGAGTATCCTCAAATGTATCTTCTTTTCCTTCTTATGTTACCAGACCAGATGAAGCTCTTCAACATGCACTTCTTTAGAAACAACATTGTATCTATTCTTTAACAGAATTTCCTTAAGGATTTTCTCACTGTCTTTTGCAACTTCTTTAATTAGCCCAATCATCAACTTATTCACCCTTGTTTTTCTCTTAAAATCCATTTTAGCTTCATTGAGAATATTCTTCATCCCTTCTATAGACATCACCGGACATAGATCAACAAGTATCCATTCTCTCATTTTCTCTTCTTCAGTTCTTGCATTCACTCTCCCCATTTCTAAGACTTCATACAGAGCTTTAGGTAACTCAAACATTATTTCAACGAGTCATATTGAAATTATTCAAATACTTTATTGTAGCTTCTTCAAGAATTCTTTGACTAACACTATCAAAGGTGCCATACCATTCACAAAGAGGTCTAAGATTACCATCCTTAATCAAGGCTTTTTCCACTTCTTCTATAGACATACCTGGTTTGTTAGTTTTCATCTTTTTCTTTGCTCTCTCTTCACCAAAGGGCTTGTCCTTAGTGACTTTTGTTTCCTTTGAGCCCTTATGCTTAATTTCTCTTACCTCTTCATCAGATTTAGTTTTTTCATCCTTTGAAACAACAACATAGACTCTTGTGCTCTTGTCCTTCTTCCTCTTTCCTTCTCTACCAGATTTTTTGACTTGAGCTTTCACAGAAATTGACTTCTTTGTAGGATCGGTTGAGAGAGCAGAGCTCCTTGTGGATCTAGACCTGGCAGAGGATGTTGTTAGACTAGCAGACTCAGTTCTAGCTGGCTCTCCCGCTTCAAATTGTTCTCTTTTCCTTCTAGCTTCCCTTACAACTTTAGCTAATATACCCATGCTTTTTGCAAAGGCTTCCACTTCTTTTCTTAATCTCTGGATTATCATTGGATTCTTCAATTGTGTATGAAATTCCATATTCTTTTCCTCAAAGGTGCCAAAACTTTCTTCTGTTAGATCCCGAGGTTTACTCAACAGGTGTTGAGCATATAGCTCCAAAATGTGTTCCTCAACCTCATAACCCATAAGCATTATCCAAATTGTTCTAGGATCAACAGCTTCCATCAAAAATTGATCAATATCAGCCATGAAGAAAATTGTGTCCTTTTATTTCTCAACAATAGAAGTAGGAATCCTTTCCCTAGCTTGCATTTCATTCTTAAAGTTCTTGAAATAACCCCAAATAGCAATTTTTCTAGCTTCACTATCACCAATTCCTTACAAGATGTCTCTAATTTGAATAGCTATAGGTTTATCACCTTGCCAATGCACTTTTCCAACTCTCATAAATTCATTCATGAAATAAAAGAATAGACACAATAACAGGTTACCATACTTGAAGGAATTCTTCTTATCCTTCTTAATTTTTCCAAGATTCTCCATTAATTGGTTTCAGAGTAACTCACATAGGTCATAATCTGCATTTTCTTTGACCATCTAATATGTTGCATAGATTGTTGTACCGGATACAAAATTGTCTCGACTGGAGTGATAAATATTGTACCCAATGACCATAGAGGAAAATATGACATCTACTTCAATAATGTCATCAATTGCCATAGCTCTCTTGTCGAACACTGAACCGGTTGCATCTGTGACTATTTGATTCTTCACAACTTTCAATGTGGGCAACCCACCAAATGAATTTAAACCAGTAACAATCCTTATAGCTTCCTTTATGATCTTAAAAGGTTGACTTAACCACATAAACTTGGCATGCGCTCAACTTAATATGTACCAAACCCATTCATTTTCTTCCAACACGAGAAATTTCACAATCTAGGTGAATTTCTTCACCTCCAAAGATTTGAATTCATGTTTTACATGGAAATATTCTCCCACAATGTGATTGGTGTACAAATTCAACAACTGGGAGCTACCTAATTCTTCAACATTTGCATGAATGTATGCCCTAATATCTTTGATATGCAAAATGCCATACAAAACAGAAGAAAATGCACCTAAAGGTTTTGTTTCAATGGATTTGAAGGGGTTCCATTTGAATTTCGAATGGGGCCTATCCTTAATTTCCACAACCAACAAAGCAGCCATTTCCAGAATTTTTAAGTTCATGAGTTTACAAATAAATAACTTTCACTGAATTAGGGTTTGATCGTTGAATCGCCTTCAGACTTGAATCTTCACCAAACTTCACCAGAGTTCACTTCAGAGTTCTCCAACCTTTTTCTTCTCAAAATGCAATGTGACAAATCTGGGATAAAAATAACCTTTTATCATTCATGCACCTAAATTTTTCATCGCAATAAATGCATTTTCCCTAGGTCTTCCAGATACCCTATTTTCATAGACTGTGAAAGAAATTTTTTTTGTGAACCTTCAAGTTTGCATAAATTATCTCCACAAGACATTCCAAAACATTTGCACATCACTAATGCAATCATTGCAATTTTCCACATTCCGATTCCAACTACCAACAAGGGGTTTAAAATATTTTCTTGAGAACTCCCCCTAGGCTAGAGGCCTTAAACTAATTCCCTAAGGAATTACCAGAACTAGATTCTGGTGTGGAATCATTTCCTTCAATAGGACTCTTCTTCACCCATATCTTCTTCATTTGCTTCCTGATCTCATCTGTAGTAACTTTTACTTTTCCCTTTTCATCCTTCTATATATTTTTCGCTTGATTTACCAGACCCTTCCTACTTCTACAAAATCTAGCAATGTGACGAGATTTGTTGCAATTGTAGCACACCACATTTCTTTGTCCAGACTAGTTGTTCCATTGATTTTCTCTTGATCTGCACTGGTTAGCAATATGGTCAAATCTATTGCATGTATAACATCTGACATCTCTATTGAGAAATTTGTTTGACATATTTCTATATTCATTTGACTTATGACCTGTAGACACGTAAAATATACTGATTGACATTACACATCTGATCCCAACCACTAACACCATTTCATCATAAATCATCCCTTGCTCTAACCATTTAATCAAACATCTTTATTTGATTAAATTCATCAATGTTCCTCTCTTAATTAAATAAATAATTTATCTAATTAAGTCATCCTTTCTTGTTAATTAAATCAATAAATATGATCTAATTATCCCTATTTAATTAAATAATCAATTTTATTGGATTAAATCTCTAAAAGTCCATCCATTAAATTAAATAAATTAAAACCTTATTTAATTTAATCTAACTTCATCTCCTTGGTTAAATAAAAAAAAATTCTTTATTTAATCTTGAAATCATATTCTTCTCATATTTTGATTTAAATCAATCCATAAATATAAATCAATATGTCACATCATTTTGACCTCTCATTAAATTAATTAACCTTGATTAATTTAATCTCCTCTCATGTCCCATCCTCTAGCTTTTGCAACTTGCACAAGAAAATAGATTTAATTCATTTACTAAATCTCTATTTTCTCTCAAATGGCATAAATAAAGGAATATTCCTCAAATTTGAATTCAAAATCCAAGTGGACTTTGTCCTTCCAACAAGGCATTTAATCCACCTAGAAATTATTTTTTCCTTGAGCCAAGTGGCATTCAATGCACCTTCTTTCCCTCTTACATGTCATTTCAACAATTTCAAAATTCAAATATATGCATTTATTGACACATTCTTCAAAACTTGCACATCCTCCATCCATTTACATGTTGACAAGTGGCACTTTTTCATTGGTTGATTCTTAGTCCCACATTGCTCTATTTTGGACATCTCCTCAACTTGAAATTCTATAAATAAGAGGCTTCATTCCTCATTTGATCATCCACAATTTGAGTAAACCTACTATACTCAAATTCATAGCAACCTTCATCCATCTTATTGAGTTTTATAGCTAGGTTATGCAGATTTTTTCTTGGAGCATTCATCAATCTTCAATCACAATCTTCATCAAATCATCTTCATCACACCATTGGAGTTGGGAAAGGGCCAATTTTCACATCAAATTGGCACCAACTCCCTCAAGAGATTAAGAGTTTGCTTTGTTTTAGAATAGGATTTGATATTTTAGCTTTAAGTTTGTTATGTTCTTCATGTTATTCCTTTTCTCTCACATTCAAATGGATTTCTTGAGGGATCTATATTCTAACTTGCATTGAACTTATTAATGTGTTGTTTGTTGTATTCTTGCAGGTGTAGGATCTAGGCTCACATTTTGGCGCTAGAAGAAGGGAAAACCAAGAGATCAAGTCACGTTTTTTAAAAAAAAATTATGTTTTTTGTGTGTTTACAGAAAAATCCACCTCTGGAAGCTCAACATCGCTATTTAGCACCGCTAAGAATTTAGCATTGCCATATAGCACCGCTGGAAAGTTCAAACTGTGACGCTTCAAACTTCCCGCCCAGAATTCAAATTTTCAAATAGAACCACTGACTCTTTTCGGCTCGCAAGAATCTTTTTAAAATTCAAACTGCACCACTGATCAAAATGGTGAGGCGTTCATGCTCACTGGTTTGGTTGTAGAGCGACAATGATTGGTAAGTGACGCTATACAACACCGTTGGTGACGTCAAACTGCAACACCTTCGTGGATTGCACCACTGGAGGGAAGTAAAAAGTGAAAATTTATTTCTAACACGTACTTTTTATCAAATTCTAGTTATTTGGCATGTTTTCTACTTTCTTGACCTCTATTTTTTGTAGAATCTAAATGATTTTCTTGTAGGTTGGATTGTTCAAAGGTGAAGAGGAAAATAAGCATGATGACCTCATCTCATGATACCAAGTGTTTTTAAACACTCTAGTGTTTGTTCAACACTCTTAAAGGATTCACTATTCCTCTTAAGGAAAAATTTGCTATCTTTCACACTTAGGACTTACTAGTTTCATTTTGGGTTCTAAAAAGAACTTTTTTAATTCTTGTTACAAAAGGAGCTTAAAATGAACCTTAGGACAAAAACTCACTAGATTTTGTTTGGGGCTAATAATTGAATAAGGTAAATTCTCACACTTCATTTGGTGCTATAAAAAGAAATGATTATTGCTTCTATTGGATTAAAAAGAACATGTGCAATTTTGCTTTGTGATTACTTACTTAAACTAACACCATCAAAAAGACGTATGCGCTTCTCTCGCGCCTCACAAAGATCTTGAGAATCAAAAGGCTTTTTATGGTCTTAGGGTGGGATAAAGTGATCACCTCCACATTTCATTTTGGGGATTAAAATTGAACAAAACATTATGAGTGTGGGTAAATCTATTGCATGTGTTCTCCCTTTGTTTCTAAATGAAGGTTGATCAAACTATGAATATGTTTACTCACTATTGTTTATCTGAGAGGGCCTACCTTGGGGAAAAAGTACTCACCCAAGGGAACGACTCAATCGGTAACACTTTAAAACCAAGAGTATTTCCAACTAGGATATAAATGTGGGTATTGGAATAAATGCTAGTATCATGCGGTTGGCTCCGACGACAAGGGCAGCAATGGTCTTTCACCACGTTGGGTCAACTCCTACAAATGGAAAGTCTAAATTAAAACCCTTGTTGTAGAAAGGCCAAAATCCTTATCTATTTGTTGGTGTAAGAACGGTCATTCTGAAGTTGCCCCACACTTTCACAGTCTTTAGTAGAAATGGAAAGCATCCCATGGGAGTTTCATGGGTGTTGATGCTTAGTTTCCCCATATAAGTGAGTGTCGTGGAGGGGAACCAGTGTGGTCAAGCATCTAACCATTCTCTAAAGATAAGCATAGCTGGACTTGTCCAAGTGGGGACTCAACAAATATTGTCTTTCATATCCATAAGGTTGTGCTTGTTCTTGGTTACAAAATGTTTTTCTTGTTCGAAAACATTTGGAAAACAAACATTTAACATCATCATTGAGATTTCAAACCCTTTAGGAGGAAAATACAATTGACCAAATTCATGTGTTATTGCTTGCCCTTGGGATTTTATCCTTAAGAGGTTTCTAAACACTTGGACTTACATCTCAATTTTCCTACTAAAGTTAAACAATAGGTAACCCTTGCCTTGATTACATCAAAATTCCACATAACATACCTTGTGGGATCCAAAGAAATTTGGACATTGGACATCTAGTTTGAAAACCTAATCAAGAAGTGTTTGTGGTAAAACAAAATAACTAAGCAAAGATAACAAAATTAGCTCACACATGTGCTAGTTCCTCATGATTTCCAAAAAATTCAAAATCCCAAAACAAAAGTCCTTGAGAAAAAGTTCAAAATTTAGGAGTCACACTCGAAAGGTCATCAAGAAATACATTAGGAAGTGCAATCAAAAGCAACATATCAAAATAAGCAAAAAAATCACAAGGTTCTATAGACTCATTCCTTTGAACAATCCAGAAATGTATGCTCAATTTGAGCCACTTCTTAGTTATAGAGGTCCTTAGAAGTATTGTATGTTCTTCAATACCGAGTTCTAGTAAACAAGTGTCTTTTTTAGGTACATTCTAGGATCAAAATCAAATATTTTTCATCCATCCTTGAACATCAAACCAAAAATCACCTCACCGTCATCTTTTGATAAATCTTGAAATTATCCTCCATGCTAGGCTTTTTTGGCAAAAATCAAAAAAATCAAGAAAAATCCTTGAAATCTTTGAATCAAAACATCAAATCATCTTTGGCTAGGTTTGTGTAGATGCATCCTTTTGCATATGCTTATTCAAATTATCAAACCATCTTGTTTAGCTAGGTATATGTAGATGCATCCTTCTTCATATGCTTGGTTATATTATCATCTTGTTTGAATAGGTGTAGGTAGATGCATCCTTCTCCCTACACACATTCAAATTATCATCCTTTGAAAAAATCTATCCCTTAGATAATCATCCAACATCTTAGGGTCTATTTGTTCATAAATCCAAAAGCAAACCCAAAATCAAATCAAGGTCAATCCAAAGTCCAAAGAAAATCCAGAAAGTCCTAAGAAGTCTAGCATCCCCTCAAGATTTCACAAAAGTTCAAACATCCACATCATCCATTTTTTACATCATCTCCATCATATCACCTTTGATCCTTGAAAAACATCCTAATTTTTCTCTTTTTGTGCCTAAGATTAGATCAATCTAAAAATATTAGAGATTCCTCTCCGATATTCTTCAAAATTGATCCCTATTTTATGGTGCAAACTAGATCTCAACACAAGAGGAACATGGAAGCCAACAAAGAAACATCCACTACAAGTGACCTAAGTCAAATGAATTCTGAAACAAATCCCGTTGAATCAAGTAATCCTCTAATAAAATTTCCTACATCATCACAAAACCCTCAAGAGGAAGTAGAGAATCATGCCAATAATCTCTTTGGAATGTCACACGAGGAAATCACTGAAATGATTCAAAATCTAGAAAACCATAAGATTATCAATATCATGACGAGACTCAACCCTTCACTATACATGCTCAAATTAGCAAAGCAAGGGGCTAAACTACCTTTTGATTTCGATGAGAGCTCTATAGTGGAACCATCCTTGGAGGTCATGCCTCCAATTTCATCCACACTCCCCATCTCATCTACACCCCCATCCCAAAGTATCACTCAAAACATCCCACAAATCACATCATCTGTTGCTCCAACTCAACCTAGTGTTAACAAGGGAAGTACATTTCTCAATGCCATACAAACACACCCCCTTGTCAATAATCAAGACTTGGATGCAAACACCATTTTGGGAAAAATGTACCGCAAAATCCATTACTTAAATATGTCCCTCTCACTTTCCATGATCCCAATGATCCATCATCATCATCCTTTCACGCAACACCCCAAACCTCTCTCCCCATAACCTCGCAAGGAGAGGGTGACATGTTCGGACCAGGGGGAATTTTTGACACCACACCATTTCCTTAAGAGATCACATCTCTCAGATTTTCACCACTTCCACGATTTCCATCATCATCTACACCACTACTTGGCTTAGGGCTTCCACCTTTACCAAATATCAATCAAAGCATCATGCCAAACTCTCAAAACTTGTCATCAACATCGCAACAACATATGACAACTACACAAACTATCACCACATCATCAACCACCCCCTTAACATCTCAAAACATGATCTCTCAAGGACCAACCACATTGATCACACCGTCCACCGCTCAAACCCCAATCACTAACACGACAGTGCCTCTCACCACCACAACAAGCACCATTCTGAATCCACCACCACCTCCACCACCACCAAGCTCCAACATATCAAGCTAATATAGTATGGAGTTGCAAGCCACTCAAAAAATTTCCTATCAAAAGGCATTGTTGCAAGTACAAAAACAACAAGCCACACAACTAGCTGCTCAACAAGCCGCACAATTAGCTGCCCAACAAGCTGTGCAAGCTGCTCAAGTTGCCCAAGCTACATTACAAGCACAATAGGCTACCTAAGCCCAAATATTATTACAAAAACAAGAACAACAAGTAGCACAAGCTCAAGCTCAAGCTCAAGGTTAGGCTTAAGCTCAAGCCCAAGCTCAAGCACACACTCAAACTCAAGCACAATATCAAGCACAACAAGCACAAGCACAAGCATAGTATCTTGCACAACAACACGTAGTGATACAACAAGCATATCATCAAACGCTAAAGCAATATCAAGAACAACAAGAAGCAACCCAATTAGCAGCTCAACAAAAAGTGTTGGCACAACAACAATAACCAGCTTAGCAATAGGTAATCACGGCACAACAACAAGACCAAAAAAAAGTGTTGTTGATACAGTAGCAAGTACAAGCATACATGGCTCAGCAGAATGCGCAAAATACCACCAATCAACACATCAACCAATCCACCCATCACACCGACAAGTGAACCACATCAGAACACTTTCATCCCACCTCTTGATCTACAAAAGGATGTCGCAACACAAATCAAATTACTCTCACAACAAGTGCTCGATCTTCAATCAGGGCGAACCACAAAAACATCTAGCAACTTGTGTCCTTATTCATTTGACAAGAGCCTTGTGATGAAATCTTTACCAAAGGGATTTGAGATCCCCAAGTTTGACAAGTATCGTGGGATGGGAAACCCTGAAGATCACATCAGGGAATTCCAGGTTCATTACATGGAAGTCACGTATGACAATACCTATTTGATACAGCTATTTCCTAGGAGCTTGGATGGCCACACCATGGAATGGTTCTCTCGCCTACCTACAAACATCAAGAAATTCCAAGAAATCATAGACGCATTCATCAAAAACTACGCATGCAATATCGCCATGGATGTTAGTCTAGGGGAACTATCAGCTCTGAAACAAGGTAAGAATGAATCATTTTCCTCATTCCTACAACGATGGAAATCCAAGGCCAATCGGAGCAAATGGGTCATGCCTGAGGAACAACAAGTGTGCACTATCATATCCAACCTTGACGACCTCTTGGAATTTCATCTCAAGGTCCAAGGAATCACCACATACGATCAGTTGATTTCCAAGGCGCTCAGCATTGAATGAGCCCTTATGACACAACCTGGAGGATCAACTTCATATCCTGAACAACAGAACAATCGACCACCCACCAATTACAATGACAAACCCTGCACATGGGAAAGAAACAAAAATATTACTAATGATGGTGTCGTTGATGCCAAAGTTATCATCAGTGCCCCTCGGAAAAATACACCCACACCACAAAAACAAATCCAAAACCATCATCAAAACAAGCATCCAACGAACACAACAACACAACAACCAAACAATCAAATGACCAATAACGTCAATGATCAAAGGGGACAACCCCAGCGAAACAAGAACTTCACCAAGCGGAAGTACACCACCGTTGGGGAACCACTTGAAGTCATCATGAAGAAACTAATAAACGAAAACCTCATCAAGATTCCCACCTATGAAAACTACCAAGAACCAGATGTAAAACTTCCTTGGTACAATGAAAATCAGCTTTGTGACTTCCACAAAATCAAAGGACACACCACTAATAGTTGCATGAGGTTAAAGAACATAGTCCAAGACCTCATTGATCAAAGAATCATAAATGTGGAACAACCGATAGGAAATCAGAATCTCAAAATATACACGAATCTGATGCCTAACCATAAGGGGAACAATAACACTGATAAGGGGAAAGGCACCTTCAAGAATGTGAATTATGTGTACGACCATGTTGTCACATCCCTAGATGACTACTGTGCTACCATCACCATCAAAGGATCCCATGTTGATTGTGGAGTCACCATAGGAGGTGGAAAAATTACCATCGCAGGATCATCCTAGCCAAACAGAGCCCCTACACCCAGATCTATTCCCAATGGTTACAATGTCCTTGATCAGCTAAAAAGAAATCTGACACAAATCTCCATCATGGAGTTATTAAAAATATCATCTGCCCATAAGAAAATACTTGAGGAAGCATTGGCTTCATCCACCATCCTCGCAGATCTTGATGCAGAACAATTCCAAGCTATGGTCAGAAACATCATTACCCTAAATCTCCTTACATTCTCTAACTAGTATTTTCTCGCTAAACCATCTCACAACCATGCACTCCACTTAGAGGTCCTAGTGCAAAAAAATAAAGTCAAGTGAGTCTTGGTGGATGGAGGTGCAGGCTTGAATATTTGTTCCCTCAAGCTCATTAAGAACTTAAAAATCTCAGAGTATTCCATCAAAAAAGGAAAAGGTATTACAATCAGAGCATATGATGATCATAAAAGAGTGTCCTGAGGCATAATTCAAATCCCTATTCAAGTAGGGACAACTATCATGGAAACTACCTGTCAGTTCCTGGACCTCGACTTGCCTTATAACATTCTCCTAGGACGTCCAGGGATCCATGCAATGCAAGCAGTAGTATCAACCTTCCATCAATGTGTCAAATTCACATATGAAGGACAAGAGGTCACCATCAATGGAGATCCTGAACAATTCTCCTACTACAATAACCTTGAGGAAAAATACTACAAAATCCCTCAAGTGCCCAAAAATGATGAAGGCCCATCAACACCGTACATTGATCCAGCCACTCTCGCCTCTACTTCTACAACAGAGACACCTGTCATTCCTACGATCCCCACCATATTTGATATCAATGTCATCATCCAGGATAACGGTTGTGGAAATTATATGATTCCTAAAAATGGATTTGTAGTAGGAGAGTTACCAGAATCTCCCAGATCACAAGGACGTCTGCAATCAAATCAAGCCTCCACTTCCCAAACATCCCCTGAATATCCCAACTTTAGAATTTAGGGGATCTCGATTGAGAATTCATAGAAGAGGACCCATCTCATCTCCTATACCAAGATAATAGACCAGCAGTTGATCTACCAATGGATGACAAAAGTAAAAGTTTGCAAATGTTGCTCACAATGGGCTATGACAAAAACCAGAAGCAAGGGAAAAATGAAAATGGACTTATAATACCCCTCATTCTTGAGATGCAAATGAGAAATATTGGCCTTGGATGTACCCCTCAGAGTATAACCATACGTAGATGAGGTCCCCCAGTTAAAGTAGTCAAGACTCACCATGAACCAACAACAGCTGAGCTTCACTTACCTATATCCACTGGTTGCATCTTAGATAATTTCACTTTTGATATAATTGATGTTTATAGTAGCAGTGATGATGAGGATCCCATAACCAATGCACCCAGGCTCTTTGAGGATACCGCCCTTCTCATGATTAGCACCCTATCTTATGAGTTTCAAAACCAAAACCATGAAATTCATCTAGTCTACCCACAACTCATCGATTATGACCAACGAGGACCACCAATTCTTGCAAGATTCAAAAATGATGAGGCACTCTCAGAATTCATGGGACTACATGATAATATTCCATATGGGGATCACAAAGCAGGATTCATTATTAAGCTAGATACACAAGCCTATTATAGGGAAACAATTGAATCCCTCAGTCACAAAAGTGAGACATTAAGAATAATATCTAAGTCCTTGAGTGAAAACCACACTGTGCCACTCTCCGACACGAAAAAAGTAAAAAAGAAAGGACACATCCAATGGTGAAAACCTCTCCAAGACGCCTGAGGATGGGTGATTCAATCTTCCTTTTAGTGTTCTTCATCAAGAAAAATCAGCAGTCCTAGTAGAAAAATGCAATCCAATTAATCTAGGAACAAAGGAGACCCCGCACATCACATTCTATGCAAAGTCATTACTATGAGAAGAACAAGAGCTCCTAGTAGCCTTCTTAAGAGAGAGACAAGTCAACTTTGCATGGAGCTACGCAGACATGCCTAGGCTCGATCCAGAGATTATGGTACATCATCTAGCAGTATATCTTGAAGCAAAGCCTATTCAAAAAAAACTCAAGAAAATGCACCCTCAGATTGCCTTACTAGTCAAAATGGAACTAAAGAAACTATTGGATGCAGGATTCATTCAACCAATTGACTACCCCGAATGGGTGTCAAATCTAGTTCCTATTTCAAAACCAGATGGGGGCATCAAAATTTGCATAGATTTTAGGGACTTAAACAAAGCATGTCCAAAAGACGATTTCCTGTTGCCCAACATTGACATGATTGTGGACATGATGACGGGACATGAAATGCTTTCCTTGATGGACGGTTTCTAAGGATACAAGTAGCTAATGATTGCTAAAGAAGATCGACACAAAACAACCTTCACTTGTCCATGGGGGACTTACTGTTGGAATATGATGCCATTCGGCTTGAAGAATGCAGGAGCAACATACCAAAGAGCCATGACGTTAATCTTCCATGACATGATCCATAAAACTGTTGAATATTATGTCAATGACATACTATCCAAATCCAGAAAGAGGAAGGATCACATGGAAAACTTAAGTGCCATTTTTGACAAGATGGAGGAATACAAGGTCTGATTAAATCTAAAGAAATGAGTCTTCGGCGTACAATCAGGAAAGTTGTTAGGATACATAGTGTCAATGAGAGGTATTGAGGTAGATCCAACAAAAGTAAAAGCAATCCTTGAGATGGAGGCACCCAAAACATTGAAACAATTGAGAGGTCTCCAAGGCAGGCTTCAGTCCATCCGAAGGTTCATAGCACAGCTGGCAGATAAACAAAATCCATACTCTCACTTGCTTCACAAGGGAGTAGCATACAAGTGGGATGATAAGTGTGAAGAAGCCTTCAATAAGATCAAAGAATATTTGCTTACACCACCAGCCCTCATGCCACCGATCCCAAGAAAGCCATTAATTCTCTATGTATCAGCAACAATAGGAGCCCTTGGTGCTCTTTTAGCTCAACATGATGAAAATGGGACAAAAAGGGCCATCTATTATATCAGCAGAACAATGGTGGGGCATGAGTTAAACTACTCATTCATTGAGAAATCATTTCTAGCAATAGTATTTATGTCACATAAATTTAAACATTACATGTTGGCACACAAAATAAAACTCATTGCCAAAATCGACCCTCTCAAGTACTTACTGTCAAAAGAAATGCTCACTAGAAGGATGGCTAAATGGATCATGATACTATCAGAGTATGACATTGAATATGTGGAACGGAAAGCAATTAAAGGCCAAGTCATCGCAAGTCATCTTGCAAAAGCACCAATCTATTTAGAGAATCCTCTCATTTCAGAGTTTCCAGACGAATCCATCTTCAATCTCAACCTAGCTAACCACTGGAAACTTTAATTTGATGGCTCATACACGCAACATGGATCAGGAGTCGATGTATTCTTTATCACCCCACAAGGAGACTACATACCTAGATCCTATAAATTGGCATTCCTCTGCACCAACAACATTGCAGAATACGGGGCTTTAACCATAGGTCTCAGAATAGCAGTGCAGTGGCACATCATGGCTCTCAGAGTATATGGAGACTCCCAATTGATAGTAAACCAAGTGAACAGTGAGTACCAGACTAAAGATGATAAGCTCACTCCATACAAAAAATTGGTGGAGACTCTCAAAAAATCCTTCATTGAGATCACAACAAATTCCTAGAGCAAACAATAGAGTTGTAGATGCCATGGCAACGATTGGATCCCTACTAGACATCCCTCACAACGTCCTAAAACATGAATTCTTGGTAGAGCAGATTCTTGTGCCCACATTCAAGGTACCAGAGTCAAAAATTCTGTGCAAAATCGTTGGTCCTAGAGATCCTTGGTATCATGACATTTATACCTACCTACGAATAGGTGTCTTACCCGCTAACTTACCATCAAGCTTAAAAAGAACTTTTATTAAAAAATACTCTAGGTTTGTCATCCTAGGAAATACCTTCTATCATAGAAGCATAGATGGAACCTTATTGCGCTACCTTAATACTGATGAAGCCTTGATTGCTTTAATTAAGGTGCACAACGGGATTTCTGGTTCACACTTGAGTGGAATGACCTTGGCCAAGAAACTGCTGAGGATGGGGTATTATTGGCCCACTATGGAGAAAGAGGCACACAACTACATCAAAAGGTGTCTACAATGTCAACAACATGGCAACCTCATCCATGCTCCAGCTCAAGAGCTCCATCCCATCATTACACCATGGCCCTTCTCACAATGGGGACTCGATCTCATTGGAAAAATCACTCCCACTTCATCTAATGGCCACAAGTTCATCATAACCACTACTGAGTACTTTACCAAGTGGGTGGAAGCCATACCCATGACATATATAACCAAGAAGCAGATATCAAAATTCATCTTGAACTATCTCATATGCCAATACAGTGTTCCCCAAGCTATTATTTTAGATAATGGAACACCATTCAAGAATCAAGATTCCCGCAACTTGTGTGAAAAATTCAAAATCCAACATCGCTTCTCCACCCCATACTATCCCCAAGGCAATGGCCAAGCAGAAGCCACAAATAAAACCATTTTAAAGATCCTCAAGAAAACAGTCAATGACATAGGTCATGATTAGCATTTGCAACTCAATCCTGCCCTTTGGGCCTACTGAACCAACATCCGCACACCCACTGGCACCACCCCCTTCTCCCTGGTCTATGGATCAAAAGTAGTACTCCCCATTGAGATCGAGCTCCGATCACTAAGAATATAACTACAAAACCTCATCACGAATGAAGAGTTTCGAGTATCAAGATTGAATGAGCTGGAGCTATTGGATGAGCATCGTATAGATGCTTTAAATCATTTGCAAGTCTATCAGAACAAACTCAAGAGGAGCTATAAGAAGAAAATCAGAAGCAAAACTTTCCAAGTTGGAGAACTAGTACTAAAGGAGAATCAAAAGAACGTCTTAAATCCAAACAACAAAGGAAAATTTGAACCCAATTGGTTAGGACCATTTGTTATCACATCGAGCTATAAGTCAAGGGAATATTAGTTATCAAAACCCAAAGGGGAACCTCTGTAGGAGCCCATGAATAGCTCCCATCTCAAAAAAAATTGTGCCTAATCTTTCAAGGTATAAAACCCAAAAAATCAAAAAAATCAAAAAATGTCCTAAAAAAATGGTTACCTTGGCGAAAACCTGGCAAACAGGTGTCTCAGTGACAACAAAAAAATAAAAAAGCAAAAAAATCCAAAAAAAATCAGAGAAAGGATAAAAAATAATAAAGAGAAAAATTCTCCTCTAGTGAAAACCACTTCAGTGGCACTTTGGGCAAGTACCTTGGTGAAAACTTGGCAAACAGGCGCCTTGTGTAAATAAGCATGTTCCATCCACCAGGATCTTCATGGCTTATTCTGCATCATCCATCTACCATCGCATTCTGTATCCATCACTCATCCACTCGCATGCACACCATAGCTTGGTCATGTGTTTGTATCATGATCCCTCCTAATACTACTCAACCCATTCCCAAGGTCAATTTGTCCTGCCTTTATCAGAGTATTCTATTGCATCACACTGGGGGCATGTTCTCACCGGATCAAATTTGTGTATATTCTTGAAGTCCTAAAATTCAAAAAATCCAAAAACATCAGAAAATCCAAAAATCCAAAAACATCAGAAAATCAAAAAATCCAAAAAATCAGAAAATCAAAAAAATCCAAAAACATTTGAAACATATCAAAATCCCAAAACAAGTCAAAAATTCAAAAAGACAAAAAAATAGAGTTGTCTAGTCGAACTACGGGTCTCTAAGCCTTGAACGTAGGAAAGGTTGATCAATGATCATCGCCCGAGACACTTAGGTCAGTCCTTTAGGAGTGCATTGTAATAAACTAACATTTAATCATGTATATCTTCATCTGTAAATCGGTCAAGTCATCAGTCGAACTATGAGCCTTTGAGCCTTGAATGTAGGCAAGGTTGATCTATGATCATCCCTTGAGACACTTAGGTCATTCCTTTAGGAGTTTGTCATAATAAACTGGAATTTCATCATGTATATCTTCATCTATAAATCAGTCAAGTCATCAGTCAAACTACGCGGTCTCTATGTGTTTAACATAGGCAAGGCTAATATGTTGATCAACCCTTGAGGCCCCTAGGATAGGTTTTTAGGTTAGTCTCTTGGTAAAAATATCAGAAAACCCCAAAACATTTGAAAATAAAAAATCAAAACATTTATAAAATCTCAAAAAATACCAAAAATAGCTTCAAAACATGTCAAAACTCCAAAAACATCCAAATATTTGAAAAAATCCATCTATCTCATCTCGCTTTCACCCACAATAAGATCACTCATAATAAACAATCGTCATCCTCAACCTTTGGTAAAACAATCAGAAACAAGTCTAATAGGTCAAAAGTGAAAACTTGAAACGTCAAAATCTCAAGTCTAGGTCGGTAAGAAAACAAGTTGGTCAACTCTTTGTGTCAATATCCTATCATCTAATCAGTCCCATATCAAATCATCTAATATCATCATATCCTAGGATGCATCCTTCCTACACTGGACATCAACATCAGGCATCACCGTAGTTTAGTCTTGGCTAGCGGTATTGAAGAACATCAGCTCATTTGTTTACTGCATCTTTGTCTTTTAATTTATCTTATTATGCTCATTCCAAGGACCTCTCAATGATGTCCCCAACAAAGGGATTTAGAGAGATAGGAATGGGGTAACGATCATTATCTTTTTATCTGTTGCACTTGTTGGACATTCTTCTAATATAACCTCGGCGAATACTTGCTTTATTTAGGTATGTACAGAGGGTGTTTTAGATATTTTGTTGACCACATAGGAAGGTTTTCCTTCCAATGTTTTGGCCCGAGATGTTTGAAGTACCTAAAGTGCATCCTAGTAAGGTTTATGTATGTCAGGTGTGAACAAAAGTACTCCTATCTGATTGATGAGTCAAAGTCCATCACACTAAATACAACATCACCCCGGTTCTTTATACTTTGATGCATCGTATTTATGTGTGTTATCAAACATAAGATAATTGGCCCTTTGAAAAATCCAACTCCATGGTAGATGTTCATCATCATCATCTTTGGTCTTGTTAAAATTTCTTCTTTCTTCCATTTCACACTAACAAGGTACTATGACAGTTAATCACCACCATCATTAATCCTGCATCCACAAATTGTCAACACAATGCATATCATATAGAAAAATTGATCATCTCATATGCATTTTATAGATTTTTTATTCTAAGCATCTCATAAACATAGCATTACATACACATCTACATATAACCACCTCTTACGTAATTACAGAAAACTTAAATAACCCATAACATCATCCATTGCATAATCATATAACCACCATCACATCACATAAATATATTAGGCATTTGTATCTATTTGCATAAAGCATCATCATAAATATGCATATCATCCATCATCCATCCATATCATATAACATCTCATAAATCATGTTGCATTTCATTTCATAAATCATCCCATATCATTATAAGCATCCAGTGCATAATTAAACAAAGCATAATAAGTACATAAACATTATACACAATCCATCGCATTAAGTGCATACATCTATCCATATCATATAAAACATCTCATAAAAAAATTATTATATCATTTCACATACACATCATAATATCATTACTCACATATCATTTTGCATATACAGCATAAATCATCTCCATACCATTTTGCATAACATATCACATCATATATAACATCACATCATAACATCGTCATAAGTACATATCATATATGGAAAATCACATACATTCATCATTGCATAAACCACATATTAGGATCACTGCATTCACATCATCATCACTATCATAACAAAAAGGAGATCGAAAAAGAAATCATTGCATGACCATCAACACATAAATCATCATATAAAAATGCATATCATCTATCACGCATCCATATCATATATCATATAAATCCATTTGGATATCATATGTCATCATTCATTAGAAGCATAATGTAGATCTATTAGTCGCATAGCCATCACATAGCACATATACACCAGTAGAAAGAAATACATCCATACATATATCACATAACACCATAACATTATTGCATAGCATATAGAAATAGAACCATCCATAAATGCATAATAAATAAATAGTACACGACACATCATATCAACATCATCATCTCATATATATCAACAGGTAACTGTCATAGTACAAAATAATCAGATCACTGTACATGTGTGTATATCAAAAATGGGCCCATATGGCATGAAAGAATAATATCTCAATCAAAATAAGGTCTAACCCTCATGTTTACTGCCCTCGCCTCTATCACCATGACCCTCTTCCGATCTGTGGCTAGTCCGCTGTGAGTAATCTGGGGCCTGGGCTGCTCTGGGTACAACCTGATAATAAAGAAAATGATAATAATCCCCCTCCTGGATGGCCTTCCTATATAAACGAAGAGGCATTGTAGTGTGGGAGGAGGAAGTCGCCATATTCTCTAATTTTTGTCTACGGCCCATCTCTGTAGCCGCCTGTAGCTCTGCAGCCTACCTCTATAACACTGCCTAGTCCCTCTTCGCATGAGCCTAGTCTCTCTTTTTTGTCAAGGCCTAGACTTGGGCCTACAACTGTGCTATCATCCCATCCCTCAAATCTAGCTAACCCGCTGGCTATCCTGGCAGAGGCTGCACATGAGGCTGGTCCTCACCCCCAGCTCGTGGTGGTGCAGTGGCCCGATCCTGGTGCCCATCATGTCCACCCTCTAGCCCCTGATCTCGGTCCTGCATTTGTACATCAACACAAGGCTGAACTATCTGAACCTGTGCTGGCTAGTCCTATGTTGGCTGTCCTGCTGGAGGACCGCCACCCCCTTGTCCTCGGCCTACTCCCCTACCCCTGGCTCTTCGTCGAATAGAGGGTACACCTAGAACTATCAAACAAAGAGGCGGTTGGAACCAATCTCTGTACGCCTAAGTAACTCTTGGATCTATGACCCCCTAATCATACACCCATGGCTGGGCCACTAGTTGCTTGAAACTGTCAACTACCTTAGAGGCAGGAATGTATCACCCCTAGGCACCCTGTGAAACTATACAAGCAAAAATGGCCACATAATCATCAGCTAGCCTATCCTGTACCTCCTCAAACTGATGTTGAACTCATATGGGCAGATATCGCTCAATCATGGTATGCTCCAGCCCCTGCATAAATCGATCTTGGCGGGAAAAGAATAACTGTTGCACATCATCGGCCTATCTGGGCCGACCAAGGTAGGGGTGCCATGTAAACACTGTCATATCATCCATAATCCTCCTCTAGTGAGGGATCCAATGCTCGCCTGTGTGTGTGAAGGACACACCACCCCTGTAGTGCCAAACCACTAGATCACCTGGTCGGACTGGCACTAGAACAATCCATGGCCAAAGAATGGAGATGTGCTCCCATGCCCACACATGAAGAAGCGTGAAACCTGCACCAAGTGCCCGACCATCCAAGTATGCATACTTGTGTGAATCCCTGTAAAGGGAGGCAAGAAGAACCAAACCCCATGCAAAACCTACTGCCCTATCATGAACCATCTGCTCCCAGCAAAGCCCCCAACTAGGACTGAAGTATCAACCTCATCGATTCGGGGCAACAAGACCTAAAATGATAGCAGCTATCACTAGACAGAATGGTGATGTGAGCAACTGATGGCGCTCTAGCTCTATTTGGTCCTCGCAAAAACATGATCTCATCTATGGCTAGGACTACATGGAAGGCATCCCGTCCGGTATCCATATCATAAATAACTCGCTGACCATGAATCGACAATTTAAGGATGTGCCACACATCCTCCAAAGTAACGGTGGCCTCGCCAGTAGGAAGATGAAAGGATGATATCTCACTGTGCAATCTCTTGGCAAGCGCAAGAATCATACCAAGGGGGGTCTGCATAGGTCCTACGTAGGCAATATACCATAGCCCCATCTCTCGCAGTCAATCCTCCTCCCTGTCAGTTAGATCTCGCAAATAACTGAATATCTCCCATGATTTGTGCTTGCGAGAATAGAGCTCCCTCACCCCCTCCTTCATTAGGAAAGATCATCGTGTTAAAATCATCGAGAAAATTTATCCCGAGTGTTCAAAAAACTAGCCCAGCATTGCAAACTATGAAGGCATCGCAGTTTGAAATTTGCAAATAGCAATGTTGGGGTCTCAAAATTCCAAAATGCACCATGGCGATGCACTTTCCTTAAACACCCCGAGCCCTAATTATAAAGTCTACTGTGGTGTCAGAGTTTGAAAGTCCAACGCTCCATTTCACGAAGGCGTCAGAGTTTGAGGAATCTTTTGAAACTCCAAACTCCACCGCGACAGTCCATCTTGTGATGGCAGTTTAGTTTGGAGGACTAAGCGGTCTAGTTTGAAATTTGAACAGTGCTATATAGCACCGTTGCAAATGACCTAGTTCTAAAAGCAATAAATAAGCACGTAAAATGAAAAATGAAGCTTAGGTAAGGATCACATACCGGTGCCCTGATGCCGGGAGGTTGCTGGTATGTTCGTACTCGGTTGGAGATATGCAATGGGAGTTGTCATTTTTCCA
This sequence comes from Sequoia sempervirens, assembly GCA_007258455.2. NCBI lineage: Eukaryota > Viridiplantae > Streptophyta > Pinopsida > Cupressales > Cupressaceae > Sequoia > Sequoia sempervirens. The sequence goes on from VDFB02000007.1 coordinate 83,182,213, forward strand.
TCTCATTAGGGTATCAAGGCTCAAAATCATGAAATATTTGAAGGCTGTGTCCAAATGAACTAGAAGTGGCCCCTCGAGGCCTATTCAAGCCTGAAAATTAGGGCTTTTTGACCCCATTCGGCCATCTTGCTAGGGTTTTGGACCCCCTATCCCATTTTATCCATCTAAAAGTCATTTCACACTATTTTTTGGCAATTTACCTCCTTTTTTGACCTCCCGAAGTCTTTTAGGACCTGTCAAGTACATTGTCCTCTTTTTCGCGAGATCACCCAAAAAAAAAAAAAATTTGTCCGATCTCTCGAGGGGCCAATATGTTACCATAATTTCCTTCATCGGGGCAATAGAGAGGCAATTTTTTAGATCAGAAAAATTGTGGCTTTTGATCAAGACCGTTTATTCTTTGAACTAACGCAATGAGTACACTACTTCAAAGAGGGCAAAAATGTAGACACGTAAAATATACTGATTGACATTGCACATCTGATCTCGACCACTAACATCGTTTCATCCTAAATCATCTCTCGGTCTAACCATTTAATCGAACACCTTTATTTGATTAAATTCATCAATGTTCCTCTCTTAATTAAATAAATTATTTATCTAATTAAGTCGTCCTTTCTTTTTAATTAAATCAATTAGTCCGATCTAATTATCCCTATTTAATTAAATAATCAATTTTATTTGATTAAATCTCTAAAATTCCATCTATTAAATTAAATAAATTAAAACCTTATTTAATTTAATCTAACTTCATCTCCTTGGTTAAATAAAAAAAATTCTTTATTTAATCTTGAAATCATATTCTTCTCATATTTTGATTTAAATCAATCCATAAATGTAAATCAATATGTCACAACATTTTGACCTCTCATTAAATTAATTAACCTTGATTAATTTAATCTCCTCTCATGTCCCATCCTCTAGCTTTTGCAACTTGCACAAGAAAATATATTTAATTCATTTATTAAATCTCTATTTTCTCTCAAATGGCATAAATAAAGGAATATTCCTCAAATTTGAATTCAAAATCCAAGTGGACTTTGTCCTTCCAACAAGGCATTTAATCCACCTAGAAATTATTTTTTCCTTGAGCCAAGTGGCATTCAATGCACCTTCTTTCCCTCTTACATGTCATTTCAACAATTTCAAAATTCAAATATATGCATTTATTGACACATTCTTCAAAACTTGCACATCCTCCATCCATTTACATGTTGACAAGTGGCACTTTTTCATTGGTTGATTCTTAGTCCCACATTGCTCTATTTTGGACATCTCCTCAACTTGACATTCTATAAATAAGAGGCTTCATTCCTCATTTGATCATCCACAACTTGAGTAAACTTACTATACTCAAATTCATAGCAACCTTCATCCATCTTATTGAGTTTTATAGCTAGGTTATTCAAATTTTGTCTTGGAGCATTCATCAATCTTCAACCAATTGGATCACAATATTCATCAAATCATATTCATCACAACATTGGAGTTGGGATAGGGCCAATTTTCACATCAAATTGGCACCAACTCCCTCAAGAGATTAAGAGTTTGCTTTGTTTTAGAATAGGATTTGATATTTTAGCTTTAAGTTTGTTATGTTCTTCATGTTATTCCTTTTCTCTTACATTCAAATGGATTTCTTGAGGGATCTATATTCTAACTTGCATTGACCTTATTAATGTGTTGTTTGTTGTGTTCTTGCAGGTGTAGGATCTAGGTTCACATGACCATACTTATTGCAATTGAAACATTGACCTGAGAATGATGGACCACTTGGATTCATTATGCTTCTACATTGAGTAGCCATATAACCAAATTTATTGCAGAAAAAACAATAACCATTGAACCTTTGAGCATTAGGTTGTCTTACCGGATACCTTCCAGCTTTGTTCATCTGATTTCCTTGCCTAGATCTCCTTTTTCCAGATCCAGAACTTTCTCCTTTCTCATATCCAAGACCTTGATTATCACCTTCAATCCTCTAACTTTTAATCAATTCATCAAGCTTGGATGAGCTAATCTTGAACTTCTCCTTGAATTCATTTGCAGTAGCAATTTTATCTATGAGATCAACAATTTTCTTTTCAAGTTCATTATTTTTGGATTGTTCCAATTCAAGCTCCAACTAATTGAATCCATCAATAATTCAACTACATTCTTCAGATTTTTCTTTCAAGGACTGAGTAAGATTTTCTTCATTCTTCTTTCTGTCTTCAATCTCCTTTGTCATCCTCATCACAATAGATTCCATCTCATGCTTTAGGACAACATTATCTCTGGTAATATTTTCACATTCCTCTGTCTTTTCCTTCAAGGATTGACTCAAGTGTTCACCTTCCATTCTCTTACTTTCTTTTTGTTTAAGCTGATCACAAAGTTCCTTTCTCTTTTCCCTTGAATCATTGATTTTATTTTTCAACGATTCAATGAATTTCTCAGCATTCATGAGGCTTGCTTGCAATTCTCAAACTTTAGATTTGGATTGATCAAGATCATCTAGGGCCACCAAAATTTGTTGTTGAAGACTGCTTGAATCCATTGAATCACTTTCCCAGATCTTCCCCAAACTTTTAAACTTCTTTCGAAGAACTAGGCTCTGATACCAATTGTTGGAATCAAGGAACACTGAGGGGGGGGGGGGATGAATTAGTGTTTTGCAATTTTTAACCTTATTAATCTGATCTTTAAAGCACTTATAACATTTAACCAAAAGAAAGATGCATGAACATAAAACAAGTAACCACAAAACCATAACACAAGGATTTTTTACATGGAAACCTTGTTAGGGTAAAAACCACGGTGGAGGTTAGTCCACAATATGATGAGTACTCAAATAAGTGTTTACAAAAAGGAATGCACATGCATTCAGGCACATTTCCTATAGCCACTACTCAAATACAAAAGAAGTCTCACTTTCTTACAAAAAGATTTAGATTACATCCAAAAGATTTTTCTGGGAGAATAACATCTACTAGTGCCTAATTACAATTTTGGTTAAGCACATTAATTGCTTTCTTGACCTTCTGTCTAATTCTTCTTTTTGCTCTGTCTGCTTTAATTCACATCACAAATCCTTTTATGCAGAAGTGAAACTGTGCATAATCGCTCTACAATCTCTTTGACTTTCACAACACACATCAACACACTTCGTACATATATATTAAAATGATATAAATAATCACATATATATATCCACAACTAAGGATTTAATCAACCATATGTTGGCTTCAATAAAACATAAAATATTTACAAACTATTGGCTCAATCCATAAATAATTTTCAATGTGCACCAACCAAAGTCAGCCACAACATAGTGAGGACCCAAATCAACATGCTCAAACATGAAAACACTTAAAAAATTACTCCTCAAATATCTACAACACGCTACATTCACTTAGTTAGCCTTCTCGCATTGATAAACTAAAAATCAATCAACCGGATCTTCTAACTTGCACACAGATCGATATGAGGCTCTAAGATTCAAGGAAAACATAGATCATACATCGAAGTATCTTCCCTGAGATCCAGAACTCAAAATGATAACAAAAAATTACATATGAATCGATGAACACAATTCTATCAGATGCTTTGTTCTTGTTTGAGAGTTAATCACAAAACTTCATTCTGACTTCTGGTATAAGCAACTACTGACGTGTAGATCAAATCATTGACTAGGGTTACCATCAATGACAACACCAAATGACTTGTGTAGTGTCTGTTACCAACAATTTAGTCCCATGTCAGATCTTAAACTACATTTTACATCATTAAAAACTCTATTTTTTTGTTTTTGTTTGTTGTTGTTAGATTTTTGTTCTAGTTTGCAGAGTTTTTATTTCATTCATTTCATTGTACCTAGCTTAATTTCTTTTGAATCAAAATTAGAGAATAGCATTTATCTTGTGTTCATTACATTTATCTTGTATTCATTGATTGTTTGTTGCATGAGCTTTACAACTTGGTGTTCTATTGCTAATACTATAGTGAGAAAAAGTTCGAGACTCATTTCATCCTATGATAACACAATCGTCATGGATTTTGGGCTATCTAACTCTTTCACTACTAGTGTTGACACTAGTTCACTAGGTATGGACCATACCCTTAACAACTCTTTTCCTTCAAATAGTGTGACAAGTGTTGAAACAATGGTTGTGAGTATTCCACAATAAAACATAATCCATGAAGACTTAGCAAACCTACAAAATCAACTCAATACTGAAAACATTTCAACCATTATTATCCCTATAGTAGATAACATACATCACATGATTGAAAGAAAAGAAGGATTTGAACTTGTGTGTAACCTAGCTCATATTTTTAGAAAACATCTTACCTCAACCACTAGTTGTGCTCAACCTTTGAACAATTTCCAAAGTCAAGGAGGGACCCAAATTCCTCTCACAACCATTGCCTCTATTCCTACCTATACCAACCCTCAAGTTACAACAACAATGCAACCTACTAGTAATGTCATTCCTACCTTGGGTATTTTTTATAGCATTCCTAGTACCTTTGTGGCATCACACGTCATATCTCCTACCACTTTACCTTCCATAAGAATTCTAGTAACTTCCCCCTCGAACACATATACAACTCCACCATATTCACTTCCATCTCAAAATACAAGCAATGATGCCATCCTTAACCAACTTTTGAAAAATGTTTCATCCCTTCTAAAGTAAATTTCCACCATAAACCAAAATGAAAATGGCCAACCTACATACTATTTCAAAAGTAATCTAGTATCCTTGGAGATATTGAGAATGTTGATACCACAAGGTCTAGAGATTCCTAGATTTGAGAAATATGGGGGGAAAGGAGATCCTTCTAACCATGTTTCCACTTATACTTCCTTATGTAGTGACTTTTTCCTTGAGGAAAAGCTCTTGGCTAAGATTTTCCCTAGATCCTTGAAGTATATTGCCTTAGAATGGTTTTCCTTGTTACTGAATAACTCAATTTGTTCATTCAATGAACTTTTGAGGCCTTTATAAACCATTTCCAAGTGAACATGACTCCTAAGATGACCTTAGCCAATTTGATGAGATGTAAGCAAAAAGATGATGAAAAATTTATTGACTTCATTTCACATTACCAAATGCTTTATTCCCAAATTGATGTAAATATTCATGATCCTCACCTTCAACAAATATTCATTGAGAACTTGCAAACCAAGATACAAGATAAGCTTACCATGATGAAGTTTCCTTCCCTCGTACACTTGTGTATTGTCCTTCATGATTATCAAAACTTGGTTAGTAATCATGACACAAAACCCACCTCTAGTTGACCTAAAATGTATGAATCTGCAAACCAAAACAATTATCAACCTTTTAGAAAAAATAATAAGGGATTCCTTCAACTTAACCTCCCTCAATCAACCCAACATGTCGATATCCAAGTGGCCACTATAAAGAAGACAACTCCTTTCACATTTGGGGATCCCGCTAGGCAATTCACTCCCTTACTCGATACCCTCCATAACACAATGTCACAACTTTTAGAATAGAAAATGATCACTTTTCCTCTTGTCAAAATTCTCGATCCTAATAAGCCTTTACCTCCAAATAGTACATCCAATTCATATTTCCATTATCACCAATAAAATGGACATGACACTGAACATTGTAAGCATCTTAAACATCTTTTGCAAGACCTCATAGATTCTGGTTGACTTCAAATTGGAGGTGTTAATGATCAAGGAAACAAGTCTGCTACCCCTCCTAACCAAAACTTGCAAATCTATACCAACCCTATGCTGAGTCATAAAATTTCATTTGTCAAAGCTAGTGAAACTAAGAAGAATGATGTGATGAATGTTGACATGGATGATGACAACATGGATACTATTAAAAAAGGTTTGATTGCATTGATCGAAACTCAACCTCATAAGGGCCAAACTAAAAAGCCTCTTGAAATTTCTTTCTCATCTAAAGATATAATTAGAAATGCACTTGATGGTTCTCTTTACATAGTCGGTTAAACCAATGAAAATCCCACTAATGGGATATTAATTTTTCACTTTTGTGGAGAGAATGTGATCACTAAGGAATTCTTACTTGTGCATGAACTCTACCAAGAAACATATGATAAACCGAAAACATGGATAAAAATGCATAATGGTTTTGCTTGCCCTATGATGGGATCGATCACCCTTTCTTTACAAATAGGACCAAAAAAATTAGATGTCTCATTCTCCATCATCTCAATGTTGGATCAAATCTGTGTGAAGCTTGGTTATCCATGGCTATGCTCCATGGAAGTTTCCCTGTAGGTCATGCATAAATTCTTAAAGTTTCCCTTTGATAATAAAATTTTCACTATACACTATAGTGGCTTTAATCCTTTGTCCTCTCGAGGGAACTTTTCATTAGATTTATTTTGGCCTGAGCCTATAGAACCTATTAAACCTCGAGAAGACTTCTATTTCCAATCCTATCAAAAGTTCAAGGTGAAATTCATAGAAAAACTATCCCTTACAAACATGTATCAACCTATGGCTGAGCCTCCTATCCTTGATGAAACTATGATTGAACCTAAAGACATTCCAAATAGCCTAGACCAAACCAAAATTGATCCTTTTCCTATCTCCTACAAAATACCATGAGATAACAAAAACAATCCTGTTACGCTACCTAAGATAAAAAAAAGGTTACAAAGCTAAAGAAAAAGTTGTTGAACAACCTCCCATGGTTCCTTCTGTTCCTTCCCTTAGGGAAGAAAATAAACTTATGATTAATAAACCCGCTCCTACACAAACACAACTTGAAAATAGAATTAAAAGAAACAAAAATACTAGAGAGCGTAGGCATAGACGTCGTGCTCTTGCTCGAAGGTTAAACAAAGAAAATCAACATCCAAACTTGACTGAAGCAATACACGATGTGTCTCCCTCATTGCTGCAACAACAAGATCCTATATCACAACCACAAAGAGAGCTAAATCCTTCTTTAGAAATTATCCTTCAACCTCCCATTGTGATTAATTTGGATAACGATGATGAGGTTGCTAAAAATGGTGAAGTGCATAATGAATTGAATACATTGTTTTCCTCTTTTATGAGATTAAACGATAATTATCCTAAGAAGAGTGTTGAACTTGGTAATAACCCTAGTTTGGCACTTGTTATGGTCCCTTTCGCTAGTTTTCCACCTTCTGTATACGATGAACAAGACTAGGATGTGAATGAATTGCTAATAGGTTGACTCACCTGTGCCTTACTAAGTCTTTTGCATTATTTTATTTTTCATGTTTTGTATGTGATTGCATGTGCGTAGTGTGATCCCCCATGTTATTCGGTTTGATGTGTCCCTATCTTTTTGTGGCATTCCTCTATTTGTACCTAGAAATGCACCCTATGCAAAGTTGTAAAAACTAAGCTTTCTAGTGAAACATTGGATCACTCCAAGGTTGTGGGTCACCTGAAATTGGAGTGAACCTCCGGAGAAGGCCGGCTTCCTTTGGGTATCACCTAAACTATTGATCACTGTGAGGTAAAAGGAGGAGTGCATATAAATGAAACTAGACTAGCCTATTCCTATGGTGATACACTGAACTTGATAAGATCAAGGAATACTTGGAATGCACTTGAAACTTGTTAATGATCAAAAGGACACACATCAAATTCTATGAGTTACACATTAATATGTCATAAGTAGGCTTGACACACACGTTTTGAATAAAGGAAAACACTTTCACAGAATAAAATCTGTGTGATTATAAAAACACAACTTGTGATTCATATAATGGTGCTCTTTTACAAAGGAAGGCATGAATATCAGATAAATTCATAAAGGAATAACAGAATTCACAAGATAACTTGATTATTAACCTAAAATGCACCACACTCTGCGAGAATAGTGACAGAAAAACTGAAGCATCAACAGAGGCCAAGGCAACTTCGTATCTTATATTCCAAGATCCAGTTGAGTTACAAAACATACATTTAGATGAGAAGGATTGATAAAATCACTAACTCCTTTGAATGCATCGTTCAAACTATTTACAAAAAGGCAAAAAATGCCTTATATATCAAAAATGTGTCGGCCCCTTAGGGCTTACAAAATATCAATCCTCAGAATAGATTTTTCCCTAGATCTTTTGACTGAAATAATGCTAAACCCTGTGTGTCCATGTCGGTGAAGAGATATCCCCCGGAGAAGCCTTCTGATATTTCTGCAACCACCGCATTCATTTCTAAGCCTCGTGTCCATCTTTGAATCCTCTACCGAAGAGCTGCATTGAATGTCCCCGAGTTCATAACAGATACACATTGCTTTTCATCGGTTGATCTTCTTCCTCCTAGTCGGACTGCCACGGCTCGCTCTTGGCCCTCTATGATTGGCTGGCCATACACCACATGAGACTGCCGACGGTCAAAGCCTCACTCAGTCTGAATTGCATGTCGGTGAGACACTCATTATGTCTCCCCGATGTGACTATATCATTTTGCAACTTATCGGCATGACTCATAATCGTCGGCAAGAGTCATAACGAGCCACATATGTTTTGGAAATGATTCCACCCTCTCCTTAGTTGGGGATACATTATGCCTTCGCCAAGACATCATGGCAAAACTACTTCCTTTGGCTGAGATCACCTTCATTCACCGAGACATGGCTGTGTCGGCAAAACCTCAAGGTGATAGCTGAAAACTACACTGAAGTCAAATGTCAGGGAGACCTCCTGCATCGGTGAGACATCTTGACGAAGTCACCCACCTATGCCGAGAATCCATCCTCCGCCAAGTTGTTCACTTATTGGCAAGAGACCACCGAGTCGGGGAGACCTTTCTCTGACTTGGAATGCTATACCGAAGGCATTCTTGTCGATGAGACTTTAACGGGTCGCTGAGACCTTACGCCGAATGCTTTGTCTTTCGGCGGGCTCCTTTTCCTATTGGGGAGACATCTTCACTTCGGCATGACCTTATGTCGATGTCAAACATTCTCGGCGAAATCTTTCATTGTTGGCGAGACTCCTGCCGAAGGCAAACATATCGAGGCCCCCCCTTTCTTCCTTCAGCAAGACCACCTCCATTCGCTGAGACCTCTTGTTGAGCCCCTCGCTTTTTTCCAAGCTCTTCATTTCAAGGAGACTTTTTATAATCGTCGAGACATCTTAGCGAGATCCCTTAGTCGTACCGAGGGCCCTCTTTATTTTTTGTTGCTTCTATCTATCGACAAGAGGTCATATGTTTGGTGAGAGATCTTACCAAAAGCACAATGCTATCCTGAGACCCCTTTCATTTTGGTAAGACTCCCCATATGTTGGCAGGACTTCTTCCTGAGCTCATCATCTTTTGACGATCTCGCTTCATTTCGGGGAACAAACTCCTTTGGCAAGACTTTTGGTGTCGGTGAGACATCTCACCAGTCTTCATTCCTTACATCGAAGGCACATCCCTTCGATGAGACTTCAATTGGTCGCGTGGGATGGATAGAGGGAGGGAGAGACTTAAGAGGGGGGAGAGATAGTTATTTAGGTAGGGTGGGAGAGAGCCATGAGAGAGAGGGGGTGGGAGGGATAGAGGGAGGGAGAGACCTAAGAGAGAGAGGTGGTGGGAGGGATAGATGGAGGGATAGACCTAAGAGAGAGATGGAGTTATCTAGGTAGGGTGGTAGGGAGAGGTCTAAGGGAGAGACCTAAGAGAGACCTGAGAGGGAGAGAGAGTTATCTAGGTGGGGTGGCAGGGAGAGACCTGAGAGAGGGAGAGAGGGGGTCAGAGGGATAAAGGGAGGGAGTTATCTAGGTATGGTGGGAGGGAGAGACCTAAGAGAGAGATTTATTTAGGTAGGGTGGGAGCGAGAGACTTGAGAGAGAGAGAGAGGGGTGGAAGGGATAAAGGGATGGAGAGACCTAAGAGTGAGAGAGAGGGGTGGGAAGGATAAAGGGATGGAGATACCTAAGAGAGAGAGAGAGAGAGAGTTATTCAAGTAAGGTGGGAGTGAGAGCCTTGAGAGAGGGGGGTGGGAGGGAGAGACCTAAGAGAGATTTAGTTAGGTAGGGTGGGAGCAAGAGACTTGAGAGAGAGAGAGAGAGGTGTAGGAGGGATAAATGGATGGAGAGACCTAAGAGTGAGAGAGAGGGGTGGGAAGGATAAAGGGATGGAGATACCTAAGAGAGAGAGAGAGATATTCAAGTAAGGTTGGAGTGAGAGCCTTGAGAGAGGGAGGTGGGAGGGATAGAGGGAGGGAGAGACCTGAGAGTGAGAGAGAGAGAGAGGGGTTGAGAGGGATTGAGAGATGGAGAGACCTAAGAAAGAGAGGGATTTATCTAGGTAGGATGGGAGGGAGCATCTTGAGAGAGAGGAGGGAGTGAAGAGAGAGGGAATTATCTAGATAAGGTGGGAGGGAGAGACATGAGAGAGAGGGAGGGAGGGAGTGGGAGGGATCGAGGGAGGGAGAGACCTAAGAGAGAGGGGGTGGGAGGGATTGAGGGAGGGAGAGACTTGAGAGAGATTGAGGGATGGACAGAGAGAGAGGGATGGATGGAGTGATAGAGAGAGAGGGAGGGAGGGAGGGAGAGAGGGAGGGAGAGAGGGAGGGAGAGAGGGAGAGGGGGACTATAATACCTAGATAACTCTCTCTCCCTCTCTCTCATTCTATATATATTATAATGTAGTATATATAATATATATTATATTTACTATATATACTATATAGTATATAATATATTATATAATTTATATACTATATCTAATATATATAATATAATATAATATATCTAGTATATAATATATTGTATATATAGTATATATTATTTATTATATAATATATAATATATTATACATAATATATAATATACTACATAATATATGGGCAGGTGAAAAAAGATGGGGGGCCAAAAAGTGGCCAAAATTTTAAAAATAATTTGATAGGCTATAATGCGCTCGCGTCATGGCTTGGTGTGACAGAGTTAAAGGCTTGGTAACATCGAGTCTATAATGCACTCGCATTATAATGCGAGCTCATTATAGCTCATTAAAACAAAAAAAAATCATTTTATTCTCACTGTGTTTTTTTGCTGCCTGCAGCCAAGAAACCCTGCATTTATGTGCTCATGTTTTAGAAGGAGATTAACTTGCAATTTCTTCATTGATTTATTTCAATTTCATCATCAAGATGCCACCATGTATGGGGAGGTCAAACAAGTAAGCATTGTTTTTTCTTTTGTGAATTTGTTGTTAAATAGGTACTTTTAGGTTGTTTTTAATTTGATATTCATTTATTTAATTTGTAGGAGATGTTAATGAACCTGAAAACCCTCCTCAAAATTCTGAACAACCACAACAACAAGAACCCGAACAAAATCCTCAACAAACACAACAACAATCTCCTCCACCAATTCCTCAACATCCTCCTGAAACTCAGCAAAAGGGGGGTAATTGAAAACAATAAAAAATAGACTGAGGAGTTAATCACGAGGTTGAATGATCCAATAAGTTGAACCATGCAAAGAAGAACACTTGCTAGTTCACTTCAAGAAATGTTAAAACATGTAGATGTAATCAACAAATAATTAAGTGGTTGGGTAGATATGAGACATGCATCTGGGAATTTTTATGCAGATAAATTATCATATAAAGAAGTAAAATATGAAAAAAATAGAAAATATGATTTGTGCTCACTATTCACTAACCCACACTCAAATCAAAATATTGACCTTAATGCCAAGAGGTTTCCCATCCATTGGTGCCACCACCAAGGGATTAGGAATAATTTTTGGGATAGGTGGTACATGGTTTTTGACTATCCACCATGCAACAATTGCGATGTCTCCCAATATTTCTTGAAGAAACTCTACTGTGAGTTCATCCTCAACAAAATCCCCAATTTTTTTGATATGAGGGACTTTCAATGGAGAGGTGGGGGGTTCGAACAGGATAGACCTAGTGCACAACTAGATCCTCAGTGGCAAGGATGACAAGCTCTTGCTAGGCTAGCTCGTGAGCATGTCATTACCCCTTCTTTCATGAAGGAGAATGTTGAGGTGGACACTTTGCGGTCTATCAGTTCTTTGACCCAGAGTATCATCCAGCATGCCAGTCCTGTAGTACAGTTCCATCTAGGGGAGTCTTCGAGGGGTAGGCTTCCATGCCATTCTTTTCAATTTTACGGGTCAGCTTGTACACATGACCCCATAGACACTTAGGAGGATGGTGCACATGATACATTTGTAGCTGCAAGGATGGTGATGGAAACTAAAATTTTGAATGAGGCTTTCGACATCAATACTTAGGTAAAATTTAGCACGTTCATTTTATTTAATTTATTAACTTTCATTTTTGAAATACAAGATTAACTAATTTAGTTTGATGATTATAATAAAATTTTAAGGTCACAGTGTTGTTACTGGATACACCAGCCCTCCACCTATTTATTACTCCATTGCATCTACCGCTAAGGTATGTAACTAGTAAACAATTATAAATTTATTATATGTGAATAGCATTGTTATATGAATGGTATTTTAATATCTAATTTTGGATGTTGAATAGGCTAATATTGGAGGTTTCGTGGCAACACCTCCTAGTGCTAGTGAAGTTGGACAAACCTTCACATGGGTAATAGAATAAAGAGTTTAACTAATAAATTGTAATTAATAGATTTGTGTAGTTTATATTCATATCATTGATTACATTGCATTGCAAATCTTTCAAACTCAAAGCATTACTTCACATTGCATAACTAATAACTAGATGTTGATAGATGAAAAAATTTAAACTACAATATAGTTGTTTAGAAAGTCAACATAAGCAGTGATGCAATTACTTCACACAACATAAGTAATAACTAGGAGCAACTGCCAATTGTATTTGCTTGTTATGGCATTCCATGAGACCACTTTTTATTGAGGCATTTTTTCAAACAGTTCACTACCTTTTCTATGCTATGGATGCTTGGAAGAAATATCTGAAAGAATAATAGTAAGCAATAGCATAGACAAGGCAATGAGTTATTTGAAAAAATGCCTCGAAGAAATGTGATCTCATGGTGATGTCCCCACTTTATTTGAGGCATTTTTTTCAAACAGCTCACCGCTTTTTCTATACTACCACATTTTCCATACATGTCTAACAAATCATTTTATCAAACGGTTCACTTCCTTGCTGCTATGGCTAAAAGCCTAAAAAAAGGTGTTTTCCAACAAACTATGGATTCTTAGAAAAAATCTATCAAAGCATAATAGTAAGCAATAGCATAGACAAGGCAGTGGGTAGTTTGAAAAAATGCCTCGAAGAAATGTGGTTTCATGGTGATGGAATGACATTCCATCACCATAAGACCACATTTCTTTGAGGCATTTTTTCAAACAGCTCACCGCCTTTTCTATGCCACCACATTTTCCATACATGTCTACCAAAGCATTTTATCAAACTACTCACTTTCTTGTTGCTATGGCTAAAATCCTAAAAAGGTGTTTTCCAACAAACTATGGATGCTTAGAAAAAATTTATCAAAGAATAATAGTAAACAATAGCATAGACAAGGCAGTGAGTATTTTGAAAAAATGTCTTGAAGAAATGTGGTATCATGGTGATGGAATGCCAATTCCATCACCATGAGACCACATTTATTTGAGGAATTTTTTCAAATAGCTCATCGCCTTTTCTATGCTACCACATTTTCCATACACGTCTACCAAAGCATTTTATCAAACTACTCACTTCCTTGCTGCTATGGCTAAAAGCCTAAAATAGGTGTTTTCCAACAAACTATGGATGCTTGGAAAAAATCTATCAAAGCATAATAGTAAGCAATAACATAAACAATGCAGTGAGTAGTTTGAAAAAATGCCTTGAACAAATGTGGTCTCATGGTGATGGAATGCCATTCCATCACTGTGAGACCACATTTCTTTGAGGAATTTTTCAAATAACTCACCACCTTTTCTATGCTACTACTTGAACTTCCTTGTTGATATGGTTAAACGCCTAAAATAGGTGCTTTCCAACAAACTATGGATGTTTGAACTTTTTTTATCAAAGCATAATAGTAAGCAATAGCATAGACAAGGCAGTGGGTAATTTGAAAAAGTGCCTCGAAGAAATGTGGTCCCATGGTGATGGAATGTCATTCCATCACTATGAGACCACATTTCTTTGAGACATTTTTTCAAACATCTCACTGCCTTTTCTATGCTACCACATTTTCCATACATGTCTGTAATGACGAAAAAAGGTCCCCTTAACTTGGCCTTGATTTAGTGTTGTAATATGCCTAACATATTCACGTTAGGTCTTGGGCCCTTGTGAACTAAATGAACATCAATGGTACCTTGCTTAAGTGTTGTAAAGTGTTGTAACACACTTTCACACTTTTCTAAGGTTTTTTTAATGAAATACACCTAAGTAACCTCTTTAACATTAATCTTTCCTTATTTTAAAGTGTTGTAAAGTGTTGTAACACACTTTCACACTTTTCTAGGCTTGTCATTAATAATTGAGTTTTTTTATGATTTAATTGGCCTTATTTTACATCCACAAGCCTCATTTATGTGCCATTTTTAGGATAATCTCAACAAAACCATTTTAAAACATCAAAATCCTGAAACCCACCTCAAAAAGCTAAGGTGGGACTCATTCACCATTCTGGGTGTATGATTCTGCTTAGGTGGGACCCATTCACCCAGGGTGGCGAATGAGTCCCATTTAACTCAAAATCAAAATTAATTTAAATCTTTGGGGGGATTTTATTCTCCTAGATCCAATGCTAGCTTGTAGTGTTTTAATTTTGGGAATTCTTGCATAATTGAGTATAAATACAAGCTCCTTTTATTCATTTTACACCTAGAAATTTGAATGAGCATTCTTATAGCAAGTTTGAGTTCACAAGAGTATTCAAGAGCATTGAAGAGCATTCAAGGGAAGATTATCAAGCATTTTAGAGCAACATTCAAGCATCAATCATAATGTCAAAGACTTCATGCATCATGTTTTCCATTGTGCTAACAATTGTGGTGTAGAATTTTGTGATTCAAGCAAGTGTTTCATTCAAGATCTCCCCTTCAAGGAAGAGTCAAAGTCTACATCCCTTATAGCCATTTCAAGCATATTTGCAGCACTTATTACTGGGGTTTGGCAAGTTGCAACATTATCATTTTTTCATTCATCAATATCCATTCTTATTTGATTTCATTCCAAGGATTGATTTCCAACAAACAAGGGGTTTGACTAAGGTAAACCCCTATCCACTAACTCCACAAAATTTTCTCCCTCTCCTTTGTGTGTGATTTGTAGGTCTAGGTTGTAGATTTTCGAAGGAGAAAGATTAGAGAAAAGTTGCAAGTTGTTTAAAGTTGTCAAAATTGTCATCAAGCCTTGGAGAACCTTGGAGAAGATCTACAGGTTGCAAATCAGAGATTTCAGATCCAGAAATCATTCGGGAAGGACATAGTAGATAGAGAAGAGCAAGACCAACTTTTGAAGTTGCAGAAAAGCCCAACTGGACCGATTCACCACTTTTGGAAAATGAGTCCCAGTTTTAATAAATTTTTAGGATTTTGCAGATATGGATACCCTTTTTCCAGATTTTTGTTCCTGTAGAGTTTCCCAGAAACTGGACTAATTCGCCCAGCTTGGCGAATCAGTCCCAGTCAATAGTAAAAGTAGATTTTCCAGTGATTCAAACCTCCATTCAACCATCTCTAGTTTTCCAGGTGCACACCTTCCTATCTTCAGTTTTTTGCTTCATTTCATTCACTTTCATAGGGCATTTAGTGTTAGTTTGCATTCAATTAGGGTTTAGTGTTGCATCTTGCATTTCATTATCTTTTCCAAGTCTAAACTTGGTGGTGAATCCCTTAGTAGTTTGTATTCAACCCCCAGGACAACCCTATTACAATATTTTTTTCCCTTTTGCATTGAGATCTTTAGGGTTACCCTTGAATGAAATTGAAGGAATGGGTATGATCTATGACCAAAATTATATGATAGCACCATCCCAAAAATTCATCATTTCAATGTCTACCAAATCATTTTATCAAACTACTCACTTCCTTGCTACTATTGCTAAAAGCCTAAAATAGGTGCTTTCTAACAAACTATGTATGCTTGGAAAAAATCTATCAAAGCATACTAGTAAGAAATAGCATAGACAAGGTAGTGAGTAGTTTTAAAAATGCCTCAAAGAAATGTGGTCTCATGGTGATGGAATGACATTCCATCACCATGAGACCACATTTCCTTGATGCATTTTTTCAAACAACTCACTACCTTTTTTGTGCTACCACATTTTCCATACACGTCTACCAAAGCATTTAATCAAACTACTCACTTCCTTGTTGCTATGGCTAAAAGCCTAAAATAGGTGCTTTCCAACAAACTATGTATGCTTGGAAAAAATCTATCAAAACATAATAGTAAGCAATAACATAGACAAGGCAGTGAGTAGTTTGAAAAAATTCCTCGAAGAAATGCAGTCTCATGGTGATGGAATGATTTTGTTTTGAGAGAATGGAGAGCAATGACTTTTGATTCCAAATCCCTTTTTTGTATGCTTATATGGAATTTTTGTACATATTTTATATTTCATATATTTGAAATTGTATGTATATATGGCATTCTCGTAAGCCTATATGGCTATTTTGTATATATTTTATACTTATATCAACATATATTGATGTGTGCCTACATGACTATTTGGTTAATACAAATCTTTTTTATTGATGGTGTTCATATTTGCATTATAAATCCATGGTTCAATAGATATGAGTTATGTGTATTCAAGTGTATACTTTTTGACTATAGTACCCCTCTGATTTGCTTATATTTTCTAACAGTGCTTTTACTTTGATAGACCATGATACTATGTTGTTATTTGATCATTGACATTGGAGCGATGATAGTTTTTATATTGTGATGTGATGGTACACTTTATGGATGATTATTGATTATGAAATGCTTTTTGATTAGCATAGATGATTATTTGAGTTGATTTTGATAGATGCTCATCTGTAGTTAATTGATGTTTTATTTTCGTCGGTTTTAATGTGACACTGTATTGGTGAAGGGAACGAGATTGCATCATTCGCTTGTGAATGCACTGTGATTCTACGATTTTCTCTTCACGGTGTGTTTGATTCATGATTTATATATATGTACGACATATGTTTTTATTGCAAGATTGCAAGTACAGGACATTGACTCCACCTGGATTCACATGAGGTTTGAGCATGTCCATTGCCCAACAGAATAGTTGATTGAGAGATAGTAACGGGGTTTCCTTGTCAAGCCACAACCCTAGTCACAGTGTGTCGTCAATCCTTATTTCAGTATGCTTTGTTGTTATGTTGTCCACGTTTGTCTTGTCGTTTATTTATTTTGCAAGGTATGTTCTGTGGGAAATTAATGTTAATTAATGCTTATAATGGTTTTTAGTGATTATTTAATTAATTTTGATTAATGTTGTTAGAAGCTTTATATTTGATTTAATTAATTAAATTAAATTTATTTTGTAAAGTGATTTAATCTTTGTGATTAAATTTATTTTATAAAGTGATTAAATTAATTAGATTAAATTTAATTAGAAATTAATATGTGAATTATGAATTATTAAATGCATAAATATCTTGTAATTATCTTAGAGGAAATATCTGTGATTCGGTTGAAAAGATATTTTATTTGTGACATGTGTTAGAAAAATTAAACACTCTTGTTGGGAAATAATTCTCGAAGAGAACATTTGCATTAACTGTAAGAGGAAAGAGGCTATTTCACGGAAATGAGAAAAAATATTTTGAAAAGTTGTTGAAAATTGGAAAAGGAAGTTCTCAGGAAATTTTGGCTCAGGTTTTTGTTTTTTTTTTCTGGAAAAGTGGATAATTTGGAAGAAGCTTTGGTAAATTGGAATCTGAAGGCGAAGCTCTACTTCAAACATCATTTCCTCAAGCATCCGGAAACAGGCTCTTAAATTTTTTTTATTGTTATGCAAGTTGGAAAGATTTCCTGTACAAGAAGAATATGTTATCTGTGTAGAAGCTTTAATATATTTTGTAAATTTGAAAGATTGTCGTGAAAATTTTAGAGCTTTTGTAGAAATTGATTTTTAAAAAATAGAATACCCAGAAAATTTTTATAGTGAAATCTGAGAGCCTTTGTAGGAAATTGTTTTTAAACAATAAAAATCCTAGAGGGAAAACAATAGAAGATTTGGAAAATCTCTATAGGAATGGATTTAAAATCTTCCTGCCAAAATTTGTGGAAAATCTTATTTGTGTGGGAAAAGATCTTCTTATAGAAGATTATTGTTTTGTTTTGTTTTCCAATTAGTTTTATTTGGTTGGGAAATTGAAAACCTCTGTAAAATTTTGTAAACACTCCTTGTAGAAAGCTTTTTGTGAAAATAATTTTCCCAACTGGAGCATTCATTATACAAATATATATGTGTGTGTGTGTGTGTGTATTTTATATGATATTGAATCCCTGTTAAAAAATTGCATTCAGAGAAAATCTGGGATTGAAAATCTGTATGACAATTTTAATAAATCGTAGGTTTTTGTTTTTAAAAGTTTATAAGTATTAATTGTGGGGAAGCACTGGGGCTACTGCATTGCCGACTCCCCACTGGGGAGAGCCGACGTTGTGAGGTAGTGCCAGCGCTACCCCATAGTAGTTGCGCCCCCTACCATGGGGTTGGCTATGTGTATACAACCAGCACAACAAGCATTCGTCTGCCCTTTTATTTCATGCGATTTTAATATGGTTTTTAAAATTTAAAATATAATATATATATTATATATATGTATACATATTTAAGTATATATTCATTTATATATTTATATATATATATATTGTAATTGTTTGGAAATTGTAATTTATTTTTAAATAATTAAATAATATATTTATGTATATATATAATTATATATATACATATATTTAATATATATATATATATATGTATATATTTAGATGGATATTTCTATAACAGGTGCATGTAATAACACAAGTTAGTTATTTTAAAATAAAATGTTTTAAAAGAAGAAATTTGATTTCTATATAGTTGAAATTGGGAAATTGATTTAAAACAAATGGATTTAATTTCTTTGTTGTCTGTAAATGAAGTTGTAATAAGCTAGTTTATTTGGGAAATGTGTTATTGTATTTTCTTGAAATAAAAATTGGATTTAAGAAATCCTAATGATAGTTTTTATTTCCTTCCTGAATTGCTTATTAAATTATAATTTCTTCTGTTCACATTTTTGGGGAAATAGGTTAGCTATGTTTGTAAGTCTTCCAGATGATGTTGTTTTCTTGAAGGGGTTGTTGTGATTTATGGTTCATCCCTTTGATTTCCTTGGGTAGTGCACTTAGTTGTAATTCAGTTTAAACACCCGGTTACTATGAACAGGATGTGTTGCCTCTTACATTATGGTTGATATTTATTATTGGTTTTTGTGCACTTTGTCTACCCTTGGTTTTTGGATTAGATCTTTGTGTTGTCAGTAGGGGAGTGGCTCTCACTGGGGGCTGGCACACAAAGTGGTGCCAGGGTAACTCATGTGAGAGTTAGTTAATTTAGTGGAAATTAAATAAATATATTAGGGGAAATGGTAGCTTAAATCATATAACTTGTTAATTGTGCCTCGCTCATGGGCTCAAGGGCTTGTTTAGACTTGGGATGAGACGAGAAGGCTTGGAATGGAAAAATCATTATCTTGTTCCTTTGAAAGATAATTGATTATGCATTAGTATGCATGTGGGGTCGGGGGTCGTCGGAGGCTACCAAGGTAACCCAAGATGGGGGTCGAGGCCTAGGAAGATCTGCAAGGGTAACCCATGCAGCTTTGTGATGACACTCCTCCGATGACAATAGTATGTATTGTACAGTTGATATACTTGATTGTTTTACTTTGGAAGCAATGTAACCTTTATATATGTATTGTTCTTGTATGGTATAGTATTGAGTGTTGTCTGTGTCTAGAGGTTGTTGGTTTTGCTTATGAAGCCTTTTTACTATCTCCTAGTACGAGGGGTGGGCCTTCAGGTACCACTTGGTTGGGTGGAACGTGCACCTTACACCATTGGGTTCCCATTTCATGTTCATGATGATAGGATCTTCCAAATTGGAGAGCTCGTTTGTACCAGTTGTTTTGTACTATTTCTTATGTTTTTTGGTATCAAATGGATACTTTGTATATGTACTACTCCTCATTTGTTGTAACACCTCTCTAAACCCAAGCTGGTAAGATAACATTTTGATTTTGATTTGATATTTTAAATGTTGAATGTTATTATAATGAAATTCGATATTGTTGATTAAGTGAAAAGTTATCATGATTAGCTATGATGATGTAATTAATTGATATATATATGGTAGTTAACTACAGTCATGATGCAGTATGTGTTTCGACTATGTATATATGTATATGCGATATGTATGTTACAGGTACCAGGTATCGACTCCACTTGGCTTCACGAGTCTGAACGTACCTTCCTTGACAGTGGTTAACAGAATATAACACATTGGCCAACCCTTGATCTAAACCCTTATCGTTGTACCCAGTTGGGTATGATCTATCTTTGATTAATTAGTGCAAACCTCAGATACTGTAATTGGTCATGTTTCAGAAAACCTTAATCCCTTATGTGGTCAGCTTGTGAAGAGTGTCTGAACTTTTAAGTTAAATTGTATTTTTCCATAAATTTTAATTTAGGAAATACATTTTATGATTAAATGGGGAATTTAATTTTTTTAAAGGGATAATTGGGCTTATGTGTATTATGTTTAATCGTAATTGCATGATTTGTGTGATTAAATTCATTTACGAAATTGTAAGCATTATTTATTATTTAATTTTAAGTTGTGTTTATAAAAAAAGGGTTAAATTGTGATTTTATGTTGAATGCTAATTTATGTTATAAATTGATTATGTAAATTATAAATTGGAAAAAAAAAAAATGATATAAATTAGTATATGTTAAAAGATAATTTTAATATGGTTTTTCAAAAAAAAAAATGTGAAATGGGAAAAAAGATTTTAAAAAGGAAAAAGAGAATTCATTTTTGGGGGAGTAGCATATTTTGGGAGAGAAAATGTGAGGGAAAAACCCTCTTTTGTTGAAAATTTGATTTGTTCATTGTGGGAACAATTGGGCATGAAATTTCATGGGATCAGTTGCATTTGGATAGGAATGGGGAAATGAAATGATGGCTACGATTTCGTGTGCTTTTGTGACATGTATGCAAACTTATTCTCACATGAATTTCTTGTCTGGGAATTGAGGTATTTTATTATTTCTTCCTATTTACTTGATTTTAAAGGATTTAAATGATTCTAAATGCATTGGTATTATGTTAGAATCATTCTATTAATTAGAGGCACAAATTGTTGTTTTTATGTTAAAAATGTGTTGTTGGGCACATTTAGATCAAAAGGGTATTCTTACAATTTTAAATTTCGAATTTTTAAATTTTAAGCTTTTTTAAGCTCCATTAATGGTGAAACTTGATTATTTGTGAAAATTGGGTTTGATTTAAAACCAATGGGCGTTTTTATGTTAAAAGTGTGTTGTTGGATATATTTAGATCAAAAGGGTATTCTTACATTTTTTATTTTCGAAATTTAAAATTTTAAGTTTTTTCAAACTTCATCAATGGAGGAACCTAGTTATGTGTAAAAATTTGGACTTTGTTTAAAAGTGGAATTTTGAGAATATTATTGCATATTATAATAGGGAATGATAGAAAATGTATATGAATTCTTTGAATGAGATCGTTTCGTATCTATTTACTTGTTTAAATTTCTGATTTGTTATTTTAGTGTAAAAATGTGAATAGTGTCAGAAGAGGTGTGAATGCCTTGTGTTTTTGGATGTGAATTCCATTGTGAGTTGCACTATTGTTTTGGCTATATTTCTTTGTTTATATGGAATGAAATGAACCCTAGGACTAGTTACTAGAGTGAGTCGTGGAAGTCATTTATAGTTTATTGGATACTTCTGCATGCCTTTAGTGCTCTTATAGGCTAAAAAAGGTTGGGAAGACATGCCCACTCATGGAGTGTGGGACTTGTGTAGTTGTGCATTCTTATTGTATGAAAGGATCCCAAGTTTATTTGATGTCATTTCTTTTGGGCACACGTTATGACTCTTCATATGCTTACACTTTAACATCTACATCCCATTTTGAGTAACACCTAGAAAATGTATGTTCCTTCCTTTTTTGGTGTTGGGTTGAATACTATGTTCATATCTTGTGGAATGACTTGTATCTCATTTAATTTCTCTTATGAGTGATTGGCATATTAACAGTAATGGCTTGTATTTCATTGATTCCTCTTATGAGTGACGTGTGTGGCATGTGATTTCCATGTGTGAGTAGGTTGTATGCCACGTAATCCATGTGTTGGAATATTCTCTTACTTTGTGTTGATGCATTAAATGTTTTATGTATTTGCATGAATTCTACTCTTCTCCCTTGTGTGAATTGAGTTGTTTGACGTATATGTTAGCTGCCCTATTTGGGAAGCCTAGTCTTATCTTGAATGAAGTGTATTCATTGTGATTGGCATGTGTGTAACTCTTTACCTTGTGCTTGAATCTTGCTTGAGTGTCTGGGCCGTGTGACTATCTCCATGAGCACAGCGGGGTGGACCTGCGGGTACCACATGGTTGGGTGGCGTTGCAAACCACCGTTAGGGACTGAAGATCTCGACGTGGTGGATCTACTTCATGTTTGTTTGCCTCCTTTTGTTCTCTCATGTCTCCTTCTCTTCATACTTTTTTATTAGTGTAAAGGTTATAAATGGATAATTCAAGGACCTTGAGTCCTAATCTTATAATTGTAATATTGTTATTGGACCTTCCTCATGAAGGACGTTGTAATCAAATAAAATGAGAATAATTGTATGCTTGATTAGACTAGTTTTGGTGACTCAGTGTGGGTGTCGAGCACATGTTTATTGTTGTCTTTTCCTTTCTAATTATTGCAAGATGGATGCATGATTATAGAAATCTCATTTGGGTTTTAAAATGAATTTAGTATCATTTGATATCCTTCTCTAGTGTGGTGAACATTTATGCGTGTCTAGGAAGGTTTTACGAGGGCTTGAGTTGTGTATTTCCTTCATGTTTTAGTCTGCAAAAGTTCCTATGCATCGGCGCTTTCTGTTTGTTGTTTTGTGTCACTGCTGCGAAGTTCCGGAGCAGTAGGTTCCAGAGTAGGAAGTTCCGAAGCAGGGAGTTTTGGAGCAGTAGGAAGTTCTGGAGCAAGAAGTTCCAGAGCAAGAAGTTCTGGAGCAGGAAGTTCTGTAGTAGGAAGGTTTCGGAGTAGAAAGTTCTGAAGTAGAAAGTTTTGGAGTAGGGGATTCTAGAGCAAAAGTTCTGGAGCTATCTTATTTGCTCATGTTAGAATTTTTCTCTGGAAATTGGATTAGTCCTCTCCTTTGGGTTGTGTATGGCCATGTTTGGCCATGTTTGTTGTCATTATATCATATTGGCAATTGCTTTATGTGTAAGTTATTATGTATGTTTTCAAAAAAAAAATTATCTAGTCCTCTTTTGGCTCTTACCAATCGGGGTTGCATTGTGGGATGTTTCATTTGTATTCGAGGAGGTTCTTGTATCATGGTTATTGTAACATTATTATATGATCTTCCTCATTTTGGAAATGAGTCTTATAACTACTTTATGGAATAAATGTAATTTATGAATGATTCATTAATGTACTTTGTATCTTATGAGATGAGTTTAATGCTTTGGATGTATGTTATTTATTTCATGAGTATTATTTATATGCTATGGATTAGTTTACTTTTGTATATTATGGGATACGAATGTAAGCTTTGTCGTGTACCTTAGAGGATGTATGTATTAACTGTAGTTCACTTTACTTGTTATTAATTACACTTTTAAAATAAATTTGTTACGCTTTCGTTGTGTTTGTATCGTCCTCTAAGGTTACGTGGCAGGGCATTACAGTGACTTACATGTATTCCAATGTATACTTTGCGACTTACGTGTTTTCATGTGTATACCTTGTATTCATGCATATACTTTGTATTAATGCGTATACTATGTATTCATGTGTATTCTTCAAGGATTACGTGTATTTGAGTACTTGTGCTTCACTTATTCACATATATGCTTGACTTATTCATGTGTATACTTATTAATTGGTTAGCCCTAACATTGCTCATTACTATCCTTCATGGTTTGTCTTGAATATTTATTGATTGATGCTAAACAACTTTATTAGTTGATGCTAAACAACTTCAATATTTCCAAGAGTACTAGTAGAGTTACAAATTACAAAATTGCACAAATTGAAAAGAAAAGTTTAACTGTAAATAAATGCATTGATTATTAACTTGATAATTGCTTAAGAATGAGTATAATATATATATCAAGAGATGAACCTTTTAGAATGGCAACTGCCAACTAGAAAATAGGTATGCAACTCCATGCAATATTTCACAGCTAAGCAATCATTATCTTAAAAATCTAACAACTAGCAAACTTATCTAAAGGAATATTTTAGGCAGAATATTCTACACTAACATTTTCATAATCATTGGCTTGTTTCCATGCTCGCTCCCCAATTGTCAACCAAACTTTGTCAAGAAATCCCTTTGATATATTTTTATGTCCATTGGATCGATGGATATAAATCTACCCAAAGCATTCCCAATACTTTGAAAGTAGTAATCCACCCAAAATTGCAACAGGAGATAAGGAAAATGAACCCACATAGGCATAACTGAATAAAGAACAATTCACCCTTAACAGCTTGGTGAAACCATTTCCAAACTTAAAAGATCTTAAAGATAAAGAAGAATTATGATCTATATAATATAGAATTAGTACCCACCTTGATCACTACAAAATTTTCAACCATGGGCTTATCATGCTTTTTCAAATTTGGTAAGAAGGATTATTTAAGATCCTTGAGCAATATATTTCCTAGTGCTCCTTTGTTCTTACATATCTCAATTCAATTTAATTCAAAGAGTTCCATCAAATGCTTTATCTAAAAGCAAAAAAATACATTTTCAATTGGTATTCCATGAGATGTTTCATAAAAATATTCTAGTGTATTTAATCTTTTGATTGGAGCAACTCAATTAAGCAAATGATACATAATCTTCACAATACTTGCAAAACATAATATTCATAGTAGATGATGAGTAGTTAACTTCTTGACACATTATCATACAAACATTTATCTTGAATAGTCTTTAAACATTTTCACAACATAATCCTCACAATACATAATGAATTGTTATGCTCTTGATCCATCACCATATAAACACATTGAAAGATGTATATGTCAACTTTTTGCAATATTATTTCTTGTATAGGAAATGGACTTGGGAGAAAGCTTTATAATTTGTAATAAAAAAAAGAAATGGACTTCGGTGAAAACTTTATTTATCACACTAAATAATAAATGTATGTGAGAGCATCACTTTTTTCTCTTAGACTCCAATTTTGAAGCATAGAAAATCATTTCAAATGAAAATGACAAAATGCTTCACAACTAAAGTTGTTAACTAAGGAAGAAATAAAATGTTTCCAAGTTCCACCATTGAATGCATTTTCAATTGGTTGTCTATTGTTGTAAGGGAAAGGAGGATAATTAAAAAATGTCTTGCCCTTGTTAGATTAAAGATGATCATATTTTTTTGGTGTGGAAAACTTAGACTTATCAACTGTCGTGTGAATGTTTCTTTTTTTATTGTTTTGTATACCATCATAAGAGATTGAGCCGGTTGAACGTTTCTCGAAGTGATTCAATGTGTTTGGGTGCAAAAGAGGACCATGCATAGGGTAAACGTACCCATCTAGATGCATTAGAACAATTTGTTTTGTCACAGAACTTGCTGAACGAAAGTTGCGCCACTTTGCAACTTTACACTGCTTGCATTTGACACTTTTTCCATCAAGTGAAAATTGGACACCACAAAAAAAACTCTGAGATAACAAAAACCAAGAGAGGTTATTATAGAGGGGCCCTACGTGATCCTGATGCTTCTGACAAATATTTTGTAAGCATCACGATTTTTGAGTAATAGCTTGTTAAAGATTGCAACCATTTTGCACTTTGGACTCTTAAGGGATCGAGCTGGTTAAACGTAGCTCAGAGTGATTTTGCATGTTTGGGTGTGAAAGAGGACCATTCATAACATAAACGTACCCATCTAGATGTGTTGAAAATTTTTGTTTAGTCACACGAGTTGTAAGACAAAAGTTGCACCACTTTGCAACTTTACACTACTTGCATTTGACATTTTTTCCATCAAGTGAAAACTAGACACCATGAGAAAAAAATTCGAGATAACCAAAACTGAGAGAGGTTATTATAGAGGGGTGCTACATGATCTTGATGCCTCTAATCGAGAGTTTGTAAGCATCACAATTTTTGAGTAATAGCTCGTCAAAAATTGCAACTATTTTTCACTTTGGACTCTTAAGGGATCGAGCCAATTGAACGTAGCTCAGAGTGATTCGACATGTTTGGATGCAAAAGAGGATCATTCCTAGTATAAATGTATACATCCAAATGTGTTGGAACAGTCTATTTGGTCACACGAGTTGCAGAACAGAAGTTGCACCACTTTGCAACTTTACACTGCTTGCATTTGACATTTTTTCCATCAAGTGAAAACTAGACACTACGGCAAAATGACTTCGAGATAAAAAAAATTAAGAGAGGTTATTGTAGAGGGGACCTACATGATCTCAATGCCTTTGACAGAGAGTTTGTAAGTATCATGGTTTCTGAGTAATATCCTGTTGAAGATTGCAACCATTTTGCACTTTGGACTCTTAAGGGATCAATTTGATTGAACGTAGCTCAGAGTGATTTGACATGTTTGGGTGAAAAATAGGACCACGCTTAGTGTAAACATACCCATCCAGATGTGCTGAAACAATCCATTTGGTCACATGAGTTGCAGAATGAAATTTGCATCACTTTGCAACTTTACACTGCTTACATTTGACACTTTTTCCATCAAGTGAAAACTAGACACCACAAGAAAATGACTCTAAGATAACAAAAAACAAGAGAATTTATTGTAAAGGTTTCCTACATAATCTCAATTCCTTAGATGAAATTCCTGTAACTAACACGCTCTCTAGATAACAAGCCATCAAATATTGTTTCCCTTTTACAATTTGGACAGTTAAGGGATTACATTGCATGAATTACA
>VDFB02000007.1:83209465-83239855 GCA_007258455.2 Sequoia sempervirens
TGCAGGGAAAAAGAAAAGACTGCAGAACACTTAGATGAGGTTTTGATTTTGGAAGCAGCCAAGGAAAGAGAAAGGATTCTAAGGGAACAAAATGACCTTAACCTTAAGAACCGAAAGGATAGGATTGATTTTTGGATAGTTGTGGCTTGTGACTTGAGTGTTTGTATCACATTTTTTTCTGTTATGTATGCTCTCATAAAATGATCCTAAAACTTAGAAAATCAGCTGTTCTGGCATGTGAAGACTTTACATATTGTATGGTTTGCATTTGTAATATTTTTAACCATTACTTGAGCACTTTGGTGTTATCTGCCAACGACAATTACATTTTCAGCACTGTGGCCATTTTATGAAGGTAGTTTAGCATGAACATGCCCTCATTTTAACTCTCTATATCTCAGTAAGATATCATTGGATGGTTGGAAAAGGGTCTAGCGTCTGTTGGATGTATGTGTTGAATATCTTACCTTTCATACTACTTGTGGATCTTCCCATCCCTCAAATCCAGTCCATACCCATGAAGAGGATTCCCATAAACCATTAAATTACTACTTGACATGTTACTTGAGGACTATATTTTTTTTTTTGGGTCCAACAATTGATATATCTCATTGAAAACATTCTCAAATCTATATTTCTTATATGTTTTACAATAAAGTATATATAAAATTTATAGTAAAGTTTAGTTTGGTGATATATATAATCTATCGAAATATAAGTTATATAAACAAAAATATATATTAAAACATTAAACCACTATTTTGATAGGCACACACAATTACACCAAGGTAGATCACTGATCTGTAAACTAGGATGTTAAAGTTTTCCAAAACTTAATCCAATTACAGATTTAATTCCCGATCCAACAGTAATGCATGATTATGTATCTTAACCGTTGAAATTATGAAACTGAGTAATCCTTTCAAACACTTTAAATCAATTATCTGTAATAACATTCATGAGAGAGCATAATACCGAAATAAATGAGAGAACAAGAAAGAGATAGAAGAGAGACACAAACAACTTGATAACGGAGTTCGCTCAATTTGAGCTACGTCTTGTTGATGTGTGTTGTATGACACAACAAACATTCTAGAATAAAGTGTCAAAGACGCTCTATCCCCTCTTGAAAAACTACCTCGTATGTTAAGACTGCAAGAAAGATCATACGGTAATTCAAATGTTTCAGTTAGGTGTGGATGAGCTCTGTGGTTTGATGTGATTTGCTAGTTATGACAAGGGGACTTACGCTAGGCTTGTTCAATTCACAATGAAAGGAATTGAACAATGCAGAAGCTCTGTGTTTAGGTCATGGATCAAACTAAAAAAGGGAATAAGGATTCCCGGGAAGTTCTAATCTACTCCTAAGAATTAAAAGAGGGTGGTATTGACTTAGGTGGAATAATATGCATTTGCCATACACGCTCAACGACAACTACACAAAGGGGGGTACAATCTTCAAGGGAATGTGCTTATTATTTTCATGTCATGAATAACTACCATCAAATCGAACAATAATTATCTAGACAAAAGTTAAGCATCCACAAAATAAGCTTAGGCTAACATTACACATTGAATGAAAATCTTCCATTCAAAGAAAGTATGAGCAAAAAGTTTCACCATAAATCAATACTTATCAAATCTTGCATTCATCTAACATACATGAAATAAAATCTAAACTATGATGAGGGATAAGAACCATAACAACTCCAAAATAAGAGAAGTAATCACCATCAGAACAATGCATGCATTACTTATTACTTTGGTAGTCTTACAACAATTGCTTATCTCAACATGTTTTGCAACATGCTCCCATGCTTTACAAATGAGGGGTTGAGCTCAATTAATAGGCTCCCCGATTACAATTCAATGGCCAAGATTGATTTAGGATCAACGGTCAAGATTACAAATAAAACCCTAGTTAGGGTTTGCTACCCCTCGACCAATGAGAAAATTACATTCGAGGACACTTGTCCTTTTTGCTAAATATGAACCAACAGATAAAATAGAAAGTTGTTGCATGTTGATTTGGAATAATTTGATTGGTTGGAAGATGACGAGGCGCCACCTCAGTGTGCTGGATGTCTTCTTTGATCACTTTGGTTTTGTTCCTTAGAATGTTTTCCTTGCCGATGACTTTATCTTTTGTGCTTCGATCTTGGATGACTTTGGCTTCTTCTTCTCACCTCGCCTTGGAGCACCTGTTTAGAATTGAAGTCATTAAGTCTTTCTTTCCGAATTGCTTTGGAATTCCTTCACGTGCCTTGAATTTGGAGAGGAACTCCCCTGTGCCTTCGCCACAATGGAGGAAAATTGGAACTTTCTCGGTGGAGAATTTCCCATACTTAGCCAAATTTTGGCTACTTTGTAATACCTTCAAGATTTTGGCCATTTTTGTGCTCAAATAAACTTCGCCGGTAGGTTTGTCTTCAATTTTAAATTTGGCTTGCGTAAGTTGGATGTACTTGACGGTGTGCCTGCCATTTTCTTCATGATGCCAAATTCTTTTCTTTCATCTCCCTTCAAGTCGGACTTTACACTTTCTTTGCCATTTTCTCCTTTGAAGATTCGCCTTGTGTAGTCATCCACCTGCAGTAAAAAAGATAACTTTTTCAGGATAAGCTTTGAAAGGTTTTTATAAATTTCATTCTCCAAAATGGCTAATTTATTTGATTTTATTTTTTTAAATTTAGCCATGGTGAAAATTATTGGATGAAGATTTTCATTTTCTCTCTCCTGGCCTCGTGCTGAATTTCTTAACATTCTCTCTCCAAGTTGGGCTTGGTGAACACTTTTCCATGGCGGACTTTGAGAGTCTTTTTTCATCTATCTTCAAATGTTGGAGGACTTCATGTCAGGTTCTATGTTCAAATTTTCTTGCCGTCCATTTTATTTGGCCATAAATTCTTGCCGTCCAATTTTATTTGGCCATGATTTTCTTGCCGTCCAAAATTATTTGGCCATTACCTTCCTTCGTCCAAAATTATTTGGCCATAACCTCTTCTTGTCCAAAATTATTTCGCCATAACCTCTCTTCGTCCAAAATTATTTGGCCATAACCTCTTCTCGTCCAAAATTATTTCGCCATGATTTCTAATTGTCCAAAATTATTTGGCCATTACCTTCCTTCGTCCAAAATTATTTCGCCATGATTTCTAATTGTCCAAAATTATTTGGCCATTACCTTCCTTCGTCCAAAATTATTTGGCCATGATTTCTAATTGTCCAAAAACTTTTGGTGTGATTTTCTTTAGACATTTTGGACTTAGGCGAATTTTCTAAAATGCCAAGTATATATTTTTTATTTTTTGCCAATGTTCATACTTAGGCAAAATTTCAAATCTTCTATCTTCTCTTTGATGTGGCGGACTTTGCCTATGTTTCCAAGCCACTCTACTAGGGCAGACTTCAGCCTATGGCTTACCACTTTGTGTTTTATCCAAGGCGGACTTGCTTAAATTTCTTGCCATTTCTTCATGTGGCTGGGCGGACTTGCCTCATTTCTTTGCCACCTTCTCATCTTGCTAAGGGCGGACTTCATCAAATGTCTAGCCACTTCAACCTTTTCCTTGGCTATACCTTAGACAATTTCTTCTTTTCCAAGGGCGGACTTCATCACTTTTCTTGCCACTTGGATTATGGTGGGCGGACTTGGCAACTTTCCTTGCCATTTAGTTGAGCGGACTTCATCAAATTTCATGCCATTACTCCTTTTGCTCAAGGGCGAACTTTGGCTTTTGGCTAGCCATTTGACACTTGAACATGGGAGGACTTTGGCTTTTGGCTAGCCATTGCATCTCACTACCTAAGCGGACTTTATTCCCATGTCCTTACCACTTCAGCGCCCCAAGAGGCTGGACTTACTACGCCATTTCATTACCATTTATATCTTCTTTTCGCCAAGCAGGTAGATTTACTCCTTAGTCAAACCATTTCATTTAATATTTGAAGCTTTCGATAATTCCTCCATTACCATCTTGATTGGACTCAATTTACCATGATTTATTCAGTTACAGAGTCTCTCAATTTCTTAGTGAACTTCCAGTTTCTCATGAATTTCTTTCAGTTATTATTTGGTTTTCAGATTTCTCACCATTTTACGCTGATTTGTAGGCAATTTTTGATTTTTTGTGATTTTCTAAATTTCCTGTAGTTTTAAAAAAAATTCGAGATCAATTTTGAGGAGTTTTATTTGATCTTTTCGAACCGAGTGGATTTTTGAGCTTCGACCCCTTTCAAATATAGAAACTTTCCTAAAAATGAAAGAGATTTTCAAAAAGAAACTAAACTTTCAAAATAAGGCCTAAAAATAGGATCACAGGTGCCCAAAGTGCCAAAAGAGTAGGTCCTACAAAATAGGGGCCCAGTGAAAAAACCCTAAAGCGGGAATTAACCAGATTGGTGAAATAACCGGTCGATCGCCGTCTCGGGCCTTCAGCGATGGCTTACCCGCGGTGGTCTGATCATTTCTCTCAATGACACTGGTGATACATTCAAATTCAAACTCTCCGTGCGAAAAGTGGTGACAAGTTCGATACCAAGGCAAAACCAAAACAAAAATGAAAGGGTCCCATTTGCAATGGGGTGATGTATAAAGGTGCAACCACTTTCCGGGTCCTTCTCAGCGTTGGACCTTTATTGATATCACCGAAGCTTCAATAGCCTTCTTACAGCCATCCCAAGCTTTAGTAACCGCGATCCTGCTGCGTTTTTGAAGATTTTTGGTGTAACAACACCTTGTAATTTCTCTCCCAAAAATTCCTCAAAAAGAGTATAAAATTTTCTCTCAAAAAACACATCCGAATTATTTCTCCACAAAAATGCATAAAGGCCCTATCACATCACCTTCTTTTATACATAAATTTTGCATATGGGGTTAAAAACCACCATAATAAATAAAATAACAATTTAACCCCCCTCCTTTGGATTTTATAATTATAAGCCTTACAAAAAAACACTAACCCGTTTATATAAAACAATAACTTCCCCATTTAAAAATAAAACATTAAACAACCCCTTAATAAAACATTTGGAATTTGTTTTTTAATCCCTTGTCTTATTATATTCACGGGCTATTTGAGTTTATGGGGTTGAGTTTTAAAAATAAAATAACAATTTAGTGTTATTTTAGGAGGTTTTGTTTTTTTCTTATGAGTTCATTTCGTTGATTTTTAGGAGATTTGGATCCCACAAAATCCGATGGATTTTTGTGAGATAAAATAATCCTCCACACCTTATTTTCAAAAATAAAGCACGGTACGTGAATTTTGTGAGATTTTTTTCCACATCACCTAAAATTTCCACGTCACCATCTAGTCAATTGCCATGTCACATGCTGACATCATCATTTTGACTAAAACTTTGACTAGCTGTATTTTTCTCATCTGGACTCTATTTTTCAAAACCAGGGATAGTTTGGGAATGTACCTTAAATAAGCACTAGGACTACGGTATCATTTTGCTGGATTTAGGTGCAACAAAGTACTCCACCTTTTTGTAAGATAAAATTGATTAAAAGCTTTGTTTGACCGAGCAGCATTAAGCATAACTCTGCATATGACCTCTTACTGGTAGAAGTGGGGTTGCATCACTAAAGATCATGTAAATAAGCTCTAACCAATGATGTCAGTTCTGAGATATTTTGAGACTATGATATTTTTGAGATTCTTGGATCCTCCTGGATCATTCCTCCCCATTGAGAAGCTTTTGGACCTCCAAAAGGTCTATTTTTATTTACAATTTAAGTGGGCATTTTTGCCTCACTTGCCCGATATCATCTGTCCTTCCTTCTTGGAACCTATGCATCTGACTCATCACAACAACAATCAAAACTGCACTGATATTGTTAAGTACATTATCCATATACACATCCACATTCAATGTTTCTGCTACCAACCATACACTGCTAAGAAGTGCGAAGGGATTGAATAACAAAATCAAATTTTAACGGAATAGAAAAAGTCATACCCAGCTTTATCATTGCTTTTCTTCCATATTTGGAACATCTCAGGGGTAGCTTCTTGTAGGACCTAAGTGCCAAATTATTGCCGCGTACTTCTGCCACTGGTGTCCATTTGTCTAAAAGATTTACATCAATCTGCAGTGGATAGGGAATGCCACTGATGTATTCAATTCCTTCCTTAAACAAGTGATATTGATTATGTTCCCTGTAGAAGATTTCCTTTCTATCATATAAGTATGGGCTACCCAACACAATCCCACAAATATCAAGTGGAACCACATCAAATTTAACCTCATCTATAAACTTAGATGTTATTGCAAATCTTAAATTGCATTGCCTTGTTACTTGCAATATGTTATCATTGCACACCCAACCTAATGGATAAGGTTTCTTATGTGGCTTTGTTTTCAATCCCAACTATTCAACAACTTCTTCCGAATTAAAGTGCTTGGGACCCACTATCCATGTGTATCAATCTTAGTGTTCTTAAAATCTTACAATTCACATCTTTGTTATCATCAGGGAACAACATGACTCTTAGAAGTAGAAGTACATGAAACATTTAGTGGCAGAATCATTACCCACAAAAGCTTTACCTTTCAAACCCAACAACTGTTATCTTTGTTTCATCATCAGAATCTGATCCAAGATCCTGAGATAAATGTGCAGCCTTTTGCTTTCCTTTACGATCCTTAAACCACTTTGGCTTCAATTCTGGATGCAATTTCCAACACTTCGCATCTGTGTGCCCATTCTTTTGACAATGTGAACAAGTAGGCTTTTCACCTTCTTCTTTCTTCACGGTGGCTACTTTCTTCTCCTTTCCCTTTTGATTTCCTTTAGTTGGAGGAACAAATTCCTTCTTTGAATTGAAACTTATGTTCCTTCCTACTTTCAATATGGGTTGCTTGTACACACACTTCATCAAAGTTAGATGGATTAAACATCAATATTGTTTCAAATGTGAATGCAAACCACCTATATACTTTAATAAAGTTTCTTGTGTATAAAGAGGAATTCCAAGAGTGAGTGCTTTCTTCCTAAACACCTGTGTATACTCTTGCACTGTTTGTTCTTTACTCTGTCTCAAATTTTTCCAATCCATAACAGCTTGTTGCATATAACCCAAAGGATAAAACTGTTTCTTTAAAGCAGAAGTAAACTCATACCAAGATGAAATTATTTTACCGTGTGTAGCAAGATCATCTTGAATCTTACTCTCCCACCAAACCAATGCAGTGCCCCCCATTCTAAGAGTAGCTAGCTAGATTTTGGAAGAATCATCCAATATCTGTTGAACCCTGCAATACACTTCAATCTGCTTAAGCCAGTTATCCAATTTCTCTGCATCCAATTCACCATTATACATAGTCAACTCAAATTTAACATCCAGTTTTAACAAAGGTGTTTGCACAACTTGTTTCTTTTTAGAAGAGTTAGACAAATTAGAAGAAGATGATGAAGAAGATGAAGTGGATGGGGATGGAGGTTCAGGAGGGTCACCACCACCTCCTACTCCTTTACCTTTGTCTTCTTTTGAAGTAGTTTCATTTTCCTCCTTTATGTTCTTGTCTTCCTTTCTCTTCTGTCGTTCTTGCCTCTCTTGGAAAAGAACTTCCACCATAGCTTTCATTTCAAGAAAAGCTTTCTCATCAAGCTCTATAGAACTTTGTTCACCTGCCATCTCTGATCATGGAAAAGTCCTTCATTTTCCAATCTCTGGGTTGAACTGTATAAGTGCACCTTCTCCTTGCTTCAATTTCAACCTAGTTAACATTCACCACTTGCAATTTTCCTGTTAAACTGCTCTGATACCAACTTGATCTGTAAACTAGGATGTTAAAGTTTTCCAAAACTTAATCCAATTACAGATTTAATTCCCGATCCAACAGTAATGCATGATTATGTATCTTAACCGTTGAAATTATGAAACTGGGTAATCCTTTCAAACACTTTAAATCAATTATTTGTAATAACATTCATGAGAGACCATAATACCGAAATAAATGAGAGAACAAGAAAGAGATAGAAGAGAGACACAAACAACTTGATAACGGAGTTCACTCAATTTGAGCTACGTCTCCGGGTCTGCTTCTCAACGTTGGACTGCTTTATTGATATCGCCAAGCTTCAATAGCCTTCTTACAATATCCAAGCTTTAATCACTCACAATCTCTCTTTGCAATTTTACAATTTTTGGTGTAATCAACACCTTGTAATTTCTCTCCCAAAAATTCCTCCAAAGAGTATAAAATTTTCTCTCAAAAAACACATCCGAATTATTTCTCCACAAAAAAATGCCTCAAGGCCCTATCACATCACCTCCTTTTATACATAAATTTTGCATATGGGGTTAAAAACCACCATAATAAATAAAATAACAATTTAACCCCCTCCTTTGGCTTTTATAATTATAAGCCTTACAAAAAACACTAACCCGTTTATATAAAAACAATAACTTCCCCATTTTAAAAATAAAAACATTAAACAACCCCTTAATAAAACATTTGGAATTTGTTTTTTAATCCCTTGTCTTATTATATTCACGGGCTATTTGAGTTTATGGGGTTGAGTTTTAAAAATAAAATAACAATTTAGTGTTATTTTAGGAGGTTTTGTTTTTTTCTTATGAGTTCATTTCGTTGATTTTTAGGAGATTTGGATCCCACAAAATCCGATGGATTTTTGTGAGATAAAATAATCCTCCACACCTTATTTTCAAAAATAAAGCATGTTACGTGAATTTTGTGAGATTTTTTTCCACATCACCTGAAATTTCCATGTCACCATCTAGTCAATTGCCATGTCACATGTTGACATCATCATTTTGACTAAAACTTTGACTAGCTGTATTTTTCTCATACAAACTCCGTTTTCAAAACTGAGGATAGTTTCGAAATCAGCATGACAAGCACTAGGACTTGGTGTCATTTTTGCTTGGATTTGAGACAATCAAATTTTCACCTTTCTGAATGCTTGATTCACCTGTTTGACCAAACCTTTGACCGAGCATAACTCTTGCATATGACCTCCTGTTGACGCGATTCAGGTTGCATCAAGATCATGTCAGCAAGCTATATCCAATGATGTCAAGTCTGAGAGATTTTGAGACTGTGATATTTTTTGAGATTCTTGGATCCTCCTGGATCAATTACCCTAACAATGAGTCACTGAGAAGGAGGGTTCTCTAAACTCTAAAGGAAGTATCACATTCCTTCTACCCATCCTAAGAGTCTTAAACTACAACAGACACCAACACTTCTCAACTTAGGAGGTAAAACATCATCGGCTTCAAATGGCACCTTATACAAAAGACTACCTAGAAAAACTAATAGTATTTTCATAGAGTGAAGAACCTTGACATGAAAGGAAGCGGAGGTACAAAATACACTTCCTACACTAATCTATAAGAAGAGGCATTTACAAAATTAAATTGGTCATATAGTTACAAGAAAATAAAAACTAAAAGCAATATACCAAAACACAATGATTCACATAAGAAAAAACTCTTTTGAAAGAAAAACTCCACCCTTGAAAGAAACTCAATGTATTATTCAATAATCAATAGCTATAATACACTTGTAGAGTCTAAGTCTTTATCAATGTATTATTCAATAATCAATAGTTGTACAATACACTTGTACATTCTAAGTCTTTATAAGAGTATCACCAACAAGATATCTTAAGCAATTGTGGTACCATAATGGTACCTACAAAAATCACTATAAAACCTTTGACTTAAGCACCCAATAATTAACACAAGTAATACATGAAACTATCAAATGGTAATTAAGAAACCATGAGTTAAAACTAACCAAAATGGAGCACTAAAATTTTAGTCAAACTTGAACCCGTAAATTCAAAGATTAGTTTATAGGTTATGTATTTATTATACTCCTCATATTTCACTAACCAACTTGTGCACTTTATTTTGATTCCATTATCTTCATTCAAAGTTGTTATGTCGTGAGTCATAATATGCATCATAAGTTGGTTAGAAAGTGTAGCTCTTTTATAGCTTTTATGTGTCATGAATGTTCTTATATTTTTTATATGGGGGCCTAACTTCTACAAGACCAAAACAAATTATCTTAGGAGTCATTAGAACACTTTTTAAAATTGGAAGTCCTAAAGAGCTCTATGTCATTGTAACCGACTTACTTTGGTTAAGGCCCATTTCAACCAAAATTAAGCTTTGTAGGTTAGAAATTATATTTTCTATTCTTAACTTTAGGATACAAGGTTGAAATACCTTTCTTTATATTCACCCATTTTTTAAACACCTTGTACTTGAGCAAAGGGAATACCAATACTGTCAACTATTTGTTAAGAACTAAAAGGTCCATAGAATTAATGCACCACATAAACTTCTTTATGTTGATTGACTTTGTCAATGTATCTTTAACATTTTGTATAGTGTCAATTTTCTCTAGTATCACCCTTCAATTCTCTACCATTTCATAAATAAAATGATATTGGACATCTATGTACTTCACCCTTTCATGAAAGTTCAAGTTCTTTATCAAACATTTGAAACTTTGACTAGCACATAGAACTCCAATAGCTCTATGAATTATTCGTACATCTAAGAATAATATTTTTTAGCTTGATGGCCTTCTTATATGCATGAGTATTTTCCATGTACTAACATTTGTAGCACGAAAAAAGTGACCATAGCTTATCAATTACCCATCCAAATAATAACACCACCAAATAAGTTGAACACATATGTATTGGTGGATCATTTTTGTTGACATCTCCTACCTAATGTGAATCCACGAATATTTATTAAGTACTAGGGTCAATGCAGGATCATGGGGGTCCAAACTAGGTCTTTAAGTGGCAATGAAAATTCAGAAAAATAGAGTTAGGCAACTTGACATAAAAATTTGAATAGGTTATTAACATAATTTTAAAAATATGTAAGAAAAAAAATTGTAGCAAATTGAATGTTGTTTTTAAGCTACCAATCCTTTTTTGGAAAAAAGTAAATCTATTTGATGAAATTTTGAAATTTCAATATAGTACTAAATTTTCAAGAAAAAAATAAAAATCAAGTGTATGTCTGACCAACCTAAGTACAAGCAAAAAAAAAAAATTGTTTATTTTGCAAGTAAATAATAAGTTATGATTTTTTATTAGAACTTTTTAAAAATATTAAAACTTGTTTGTCTGAACAACATAACTTGGTCAAAAATTTATGAAATTCATTTATTTATTGTTTATCCTATAGTATGAGAAGCATAGAATGTATCACATCTTTCAGATTCGAAAAATGTGAAATAGTTTTAGAATTATAGATGTTTTTCAATCAACCTATCAATTGGGAATTTAGTCATAATGTATGTAGAAAATCAATAATAATTATCTATTAAATTCAAAATAATGCATATCTTATATTAGTGGAAAGCTAACAATTTGCTCAATAAACCTTTTTTTTCATCAAATTCAGATTAAAAAAAATCGTCAGCCACAAAGGAGAATTTCGAAAATTTAAGGAAATTTTCTAAATATGTTTTTGCAATTGACTTTACAGTTTTGACACCCCCAAGCCAAATCCCAAGGCAACCCTGAGGCAACTCTTGAGGCTATTGATTTTATTAGAAAAAACGGATACCCGCTCACAACGAATATATGTTACCTTTACTATATTTAAAATATTTTGTATTATATTTAATAATGCATATATATATATATATAATTGTATATACTATATACTATATATATATAATATATAATTGTAGACACTGAAAAAATCCCAAATCATATCATACATTTGAATCAGGTATAGTAACATCATTTCCTCTTAAACCCACCCTCTTTTCGCTTAATTGATTAAATTATATTAGCTATTTAATTAATTGCCTCATTTGCATCTATTAACCTAATCGAGTTAATTCCCCCCTTTCACACTAACATTTTGTCTCATTAAATTAAATAAATCAAACTATTTAATTTAATTCCTTAAATCCTCTCATTTAATTAAATAACCCTAAGTTGTTTAATTAAATGTCATTTCACCTTTCCCCCATTCATGAAATCATTTTTAATGAATATCATCTAAATTCTTCTAATCCCCTAATTGCATGATTAAACCCTTGTTTAATTAGCAACTGTCTAACTAATCTATTTTCTCCCACTTGCAAGGGAATACTCTCATGGAATATTCCTTTCCCTTTTGCACAATTAAACTTTGTTTTAATTTAAAAAATATCCTTTTCCCTCACCCATGAGAATATTCCAAAGAATATTCTCTCTCCTCCAATCATTTGAAAAAAGGAATATTCTCACTTAGCTTCATGTGCAAGTTAACTTGAAACTTCTTGTGCAAGTTAACTTTTGACCTCTTGTACTAGTCAAAAGTGTGTTTGTTTGAAGGAACGAGAACCCTTGATTAAATTTCATCTTGCATTCTCACCCATCGATGGGAATCCATGATCCATGCCTCCAATTTCCTCCATATTTGATCGTTGATTAGCTTTTTCAATCTCAACCCTTCATTTCTCATTTGCTTCCCTATAAATAGGTCACTATTTGGAGACAAATGGATCGATCTTTCAAAAAGAAAACTTATGTTGTTGAAATCACTGACACTCACACTCATATTTTACTCACAGTTAGCATATTTTAGTTTAAATTAGTTGCATAATAACTTAGCTTCCATTAATGGCTTCCATAATGCATCCATTTAGCTAATTAGATAACTAGGGTTTGAATCTTTTTAGATTAAATATCATTTAGATTAGCTTAGCATTTGTACATCTGAATCATTTTAGCATAAATCATGTTAGATTAGATTTTTCATCATGCTCATTTAGATTAAAACCATGTTTTCATTCACATCTCACAACTGTTTCATCGATTCTCTTCAATAGAATCGATTGAAACAAGCTCACTGATCATAGGGTCGCGAAAGGATCGATGTTCCACATCAACGCAACACCACTCCCAAATGGGATAAGTTTCAAATGGGTTAGAGTAGACATTTTAATGCTTTCGTAGTTTAGAATGCTTTGTTTTAATGAATGTCTAGTTTTACTTCAATTTGATTGATCGTGTTTAGATTGAGCATTAGTGGATTTCTTATGCTTCAATTCTTCATGGATCAAGAAAAATTGTCCCATACTAATCTCCCTGGTCACATTCTGGCGCTAGGAAGGAAAAATTGATCAAATTTAATTAATTTCTAGCTCGAGTTCTATTTTTTGACTTTTGCAGGATAGAGTGACGCCCAAAACAATTTTAGTGATGCATTTGTTGGGCGTCACCATACAACGATGCTACCAACATCACAAACAGATACGCCTATTTAATATTCTAACGCTGATTAAACAAATGGCAATGCTAATACTTTCTAGAGGTATCAAAGATTTGTAAACAGTGATGCCTGACCAAACAACGACGCTATCATCATCACTGGTTTCTCTGCAGGGCAACGCCCCAGTCCACTAGAGTGATGCCCTAGTTCACCAAAGCGACACTATCGTGAATAGCGATGCCCAACTCTGGTAAGAAATTTGATGATCATTTTTCAGCATGTGTTTTAATTTTTTCACTTCATAAGATTCCTAACATGCCTCTAACGTTGTTCTGGTTTTTAGGCTAATGGGGTTTTTCAGGAGTGGACAACACAAAGTGAAAGTGAAGAATCATTCTCATCTTAAGAATGTATGATTGTAACAAGTGTTTCATGCTTTGGGGCAATTATAACCCAATTTCTTATGCTTTTCATTTTATGCTCTAGGACCTCACTAATTTTCATTTGGGTTTAAAATGAACGCTCAAACGGGACTAAAATTGAACCCTCATTTCATCATTATATTTTGGATTTTAAAATTGAACAAGGAAACTTAACATTTCATTTGGTGCATAAAATGAATTCATCTTAGCTTTAGAGGGTAAAATGAATGGGTGTTTGCTTTGTTGTGACACACTTGTAGTGTGTATCCAATCCCCTTGTGTTTCATGCGATCTTAGGTGAAGAGAAACACTCCAAGTGTACTTCATTGTTTTTGGGAAGTTATAGTACATATCCAATCCCTTGGACTTCGTGCAATCTTGGGTGAAGAGAAATACTTAAGTGCACCTTTATGCTTTGTGTCATCCTTAAGAGAGGACTTACTATGATACACACCCCGCAATGGGAAACTCATAGGCAAGTTCTTACAAGCATGTTTACCGGTAGGCTATATTAAAGATTGGGAAATCATGAGAAAGTACCTTCTGTCCTATATTGTATAACATACTGCACCTAGTACCATTCCTTAAGTGGAACAAGAATGGTACTGAGAGCCTTAAGTGGCAAAGTGGGTGTGTATACGGCTGGGTGTTCTCAGTTTGTTACCAAGAACCAAATTGTTTAGTTACCAAAAATCCTTAATGCTTGTTGGTGCAAGAATGGTCATTCTGAAGCCACCCCACATTTGTACTATTTATTTTTTAAACAGAAAAATCCTTAGGATCTTTGGATCTTCATAATTTTAAGATTTGGTGGTCCCAAGAAGTGTGTGTTGTGGAGGGGAGCCAGTGTTGCCAAATCTATAATTGTTCACATTGTCTTAGTGTTTGGAGAAATTTGAGTGGGGACTCAACAAGTATGGCCATTTCAACCTAGGTGGTAAATGATTGTGAGTCAGTTTAATACATTGCTTGGTTCTAAAACATTACAAACAAACATTCACTATCTTCCTCAAAATTTCAAACCCTTTCGCTTAAATATGGATACCTCTTGAAAAGCCTTGATATTAATGCTTGTCCTAAGGATTTTTATCCTTAGATATTTCTAAATATCTTGACTTATATCTCAATCCATATTTTCCAAAGTCAACATAAGCAACTATGCCTTCAACCTTATGATTTTTACAAAATTGACATTGTGGAATTTATGGTGTTGGTGACATATACATTTAGTTTGAAAACATAATCAAGACAAGTGTTTGTGGTAAGAAAAATTCATTAAGCAAGATAAACTTGACAAATTTATTCCCACATGATCATTTGGAGATCGATTGCTCTCATTGAACAACCTAATCTTACACCTGCTATTATTCAACCAAACTTTGAACTCATTGAAGGAGAAACACAACAAACATCCTAGATAAAGAAGACAAACAAACTGATATTGAGGCTAGAAGCCCCATATTACCACACCCGCATGGCAATAAATATCCTCTTTTCTTCCATATACTTAGACTTCTCTAAATGATCTCACACAAAATCCCCAAGAGAAGGTCTACAGGTTGTCATTTTAAACTTAGGCATCTTACTCCAAAATCTTTCAAGAAACATTTTGCAACACTTAACCAAAATAGAACCAAGTTGTTATACTACTTCTACAAACATGTTTCAAGGAACAATCCAGAATTGTATATTTTCTTTTTCGGTCAAAACCCATTTCTTTTTCATGATAACGAACTTATCCAAAACATTGGGTCTTTACAATTTGAAAAATTTAGAGGTCTAGCATGTTTCTCACTACCTTGGTCCTATCAAACAAAGGTTCACTTTAAGTCAACATTGGGTCAAACACTTCATCCACCCCTTCATCAAATTTTATCTTTCACTTCACCAAACTTTCCAAAAAAATTGAATACACCAATACCTTTTGACTTGGACATGTATCAAACCAACCCCTAACTTAGCTATTGTGTATGTAAAATGTATCCTTTTACATGCACTTAGTGGAGTTAGTTATCATCTTTGAACTAGTTTATCTTGAAGGTCACGAGTGTACCCTAAATATTTCCAAGTTCATAAACATCCTTTTATCAAACATCAAACATCAAACCCTCAAGTCAAAAGTGTTGTCCAACAACATTTGTAAAGATCAATTTTTACATCATTCACCTGTTCATCCCCCATTATCATCATTGCTCCAAAAATACTTAGAGTGTCCCTTCTACCTATATTTTAGTCAACTAGAGAGTTCAAACATTACAAATCTCAACACAACTCTCCCAAAGGTTACCCAAAATTTATGGAAAAGAAAAGGTCACAACACAAGAGAATCGTGGAGAAAACCAAAGTCACATTTACCTCAAGTGATCCAAATCCTCTAGAATTTGATCTGATAAGTCAATTTACCCCATCACAACAACCATCATCTCCATCAAGGCCATATGAGATAAAAGACATCATGAACAATCCATTTGAACTTACTGGGGAGGAAATCATGGAACATCAAGCCTTTGAAAACATGGCACCAGTTTCCCCATCATTTGTTGCACAAAATTTGACACAAGGCTTCACAACTCCATCACTAGGGATAAATCAAACATCCACTCCCAATCTTGCAACTATCCTTGCTAAGGACTTTTTTCTAACTCTTCCATTTGAAAGCAGCACACTTGTGGGTACCCTTGATACTAATCCACCTCAAACCACTACTTGGACACCTACCTTTGGTGCTCCTCCCATTCCCGAAGATCCCAAATAGCCATATAAACCCCTTGAACTTAATTCCTCCACAACAACCTCCACATATCAAGGACACCCCTCTTCATCCATACCCATGAGTACCACAAGTGTTCCCACCATCACGCAAAGAAATGTGGACCAAGTGTCTCAAAATAGCACACAAAGACATGCCAACACCATACCACAGAGTCAACCCTCAATGCAAATTGGGACACCTCTATCTAATCCCCCAACCAGTTCATCCATACCATTGGCTTCACAAAACATATTTTTCCCATCCATTATCAACCCACCTCAAAAAAATCCCTTAGTCACGAATCCTACCAACCTAGGTAATACCTTTTTTACATCTCTAGCACAAGGAAATCCTCAAGACATGGGACAAAGCAATATTTTTAATCAATGGACTCAAGGTCCTAATGTGTCATTACCATCACAAAATCTAATGACATCATCTTCATCATTTCGCACAATCCCTTTTTCCATGCAAAATCAAATGGGACCTCAAACTTACATTCCTCCACCTCAATCCACTATCTTACAAGGAATGCTAAACCAAGGAAACCCTCAACATTTCATCAAAAACCCACTACCCACTCAAAACATCACCACTCAAAATCCATCATAGATGTCCCAACAACCAACCAATCCTACATTGCAAGCACATGCCTTAGCTTTGCAGCAATCACAAAAAGCTTATCAACAAGCCATCCAACAACAACAACAAGAAGCAGTCTTAGCGGCACATCAAGAATCCTTAGCATCACAACAACAACAACAATCATCCTTAGCAGCACAGCAAGCTGCACAACAACAACAACAACAACAACAAAAAGTACCACAACAAGTGACGCAACAATAACAACAACAACAAGCAGCAAAACAACAATAATCAATCTTA
Organism: Sequoia sempervirens; assembly: GCA_007258455.2. Lineage (NCBI taxonomy): Eukaryota > Viridiplantae > Streptophyta > Pinopsida > Cupressales > Cupressaceae > Sequoia > Sequoia sempervirens. The sequence continues at coordinate 83,226,745 of VDFB02000007.1, forward strand.
GCAAAACAATAGTAATCAATCTTAGCACAACAACAATAGTAGGCCCAACATCAATCCCTAGTGGTGCAATAACAACAACAAGCCCAACAACAAGCCCTTGTGGTGCAACAACAACAACAAGCCCTTATGGCTCAACAACAACATCAATCCTTACTAGCTCAGCAATATGTCTAACAACAACAACAACAAAAAACAACGAAGTCCCTACTATAATCCTCAACAAAACATCATCAATACAAATGTGTTAGGAACATATACATCAACACCTCGATCACCTTCACAAAATATCACACCACCATACACCCCATACAACACATCATCATATCAAAATCCTGCATACAACTCATCTGTCATCCCAACATATATTCTTCCACCAAACTTGCAAGACAATATAGCATCATAATTTAAGGCATTATCTCAAGAAACGCAAGACCTTTGAATGGGAAAGACAAAGAAGCCCCATACACAAAATCTATGTCCCTATCCATTTGATTGAAACATCGCAATGGTACCCTTCCTCCCCGGATTTGAAATCCCCAAATTTGATAAATACAAAGGGAGAGGAAGTCATGTGGACCATGTCAAGGAATTTAACGTTATGTGTATGGAAGTGGCCTACAATGATCCTTATTTAATGTGCCTCTTCCCTTGAATTTTAATAGGTCCTACCATGGATTGGTTTTCTCATCTACCTCCTGATATCAAAACTTTCCAATAAATTACCGATAAATTCATTGATCACTTCTCCTTTAACCTTGACATGGACATAAGTATAAAAGAATTGTACACTCTCAGACAAAAAAAGGAGAATCTTTAGCTTTGCAATGGTGGAGACAAAGAGCTAGTAAAATCAAGTGGCCTCTTCCCGATGAGCAACAAGTGGGGATCATCATAGCAAATCTAGATCCCGATCTATCCTTCCACTTGAAAATGAAGTATATCATATCTTATGACGAGCTTGTCCTTGAAGCCCTTAACATCGAGAGAGCTCTAATCTCACAGGGGAATGCCCAAGCTTATGAAGACAATCACCCATCAACTAGTTCAAACGACAAGCCTTTTGTCTATACTAAGAACAAGAATGTAACAAATGATGGTGTCGTAGATGCTAAGGTAGTCCTAAGTGCTCCTAGACCAAACAACAATCACGTTGCTAACATTCAGCCAACTACGCAACAAACAACACCTCCTCAGAACAATCAGATCAATAACACTGAAATACAAGAAAGGAAAACCCCTAACAAGAATAATTATCCTAAACACAAGTACACAAATTTATTAGAAACCATCGAAACCATCATGAAGAAGTTGGTAGAGTCAAACCTGATAACAAATACCAACTTTGAAAACTATCAAGAACCGCAAGAGAACCCATCCTAGTACAACGAGAATGATCTTTGTGACTTTCACAAAATCAAAGGACACAAAATGGTAAACTGTATGAGGCTCAAAAACATTATCCAATACCTCATAGAGAATGACACCATATCTGTTGAGGTACCAACTAGGAATCAGGATCTTAAGATATACAAGAACCCTATGCCAGATCATAACAAAGCGAACAATACCTGAAAAGCTAAGGATTACACAAATGTGCAACATACCTATTCCAACATGGTCGCTTCCTATGATAGCGTCATTACTTCCGTTACCATCAAAGGACCTAGATTTGAGTGTGGATTCACCACACGACATGGAAATATTATCATCCAAGGAGTCCCATCTCAATCTAGGGAATGACCTACTTTGCCAACATCAAATCCAATCTCCTAGATCAACTTAAAAAGACCCTAGAACATATTTCAATCTTAGAACTATTGAGACTATCCCCCACGCATAGGGAAATCTTGGAGAAAGATTTATTAGAGTCGTCTATCCTTGAGGATATTGATACAGACTAGTTTCAACCTATGGTAGGGCATATTGCTAATCATCTTTTCACCTTCTCAGAACAAGACCTACCGTCACAACCATCTCATAACTGTGCTTTACACCTTGAGGTTTTCATTCATAAGAAAAAGGTAAAAAGAGTCTTAGTAGATGGAGGTGTTGGTTTGAACATTTATACCCTTTAGTTGATCAAGAACATGGGCTATTCAGAGGATACCATTGAGAAAGCAAAGAGTACCACTATCAAAGCATATGATGACCAAGAATGGGTCTTACAAGGCATCATTGCACTACCCATCCAAGTGGGACCTATCATTGTAGAGACCACATGCCAAGTGTTAGACCTTGATCTTCCCTACAATATCCTACTTGGTCGACCATGGATCCATGCCCTAAAAGTTATAGCCTCGACCTATCATCAATGTGTAAAGTTTCCTTTCGAGGGCAGAGAAATTACTATCCACGGAGATCCCAAACCTTTTTACTACTGCAAGAATCCTAAGGCTAAGTTCTATAAGATACCCTAAATACCCAAGAATGACGAAGTGCCTACACCTTCTACCTCATTTTTTGACCCATCATCCCTTGCATCTACCTCAAAAATGTAAAAATCCATTGTGCAGAACATTCCTAACATCAAAGCAGTAATCCAGGATGATGGTTGTGGGAACTATAAGCTAATGAAGAATACCTTTGTCTTAGGAGAGCTACCTATTTCTCCTCAATCTCATGGGAAACCCACATCTAGCAATAAAGAGCCTGAAACCATCAAGATGGTAGCTACTACCTTCACCAAGTCGGGGATTTGAACCAAGAAGATATCAATGAGGAGGATGTCTCTAAACTCCTCTATTAGGATGAACGACCTGTCCCCACTCTTCCCATGAAAGATGATAACAAAGGCTTGTAGCTGATGAAGGGAATGGCATATAACAAGAATGAGACGCTAGCACATAATGATAATGGTTTTCTAGAGCCCATCATTCTTGAGAAGTGACTAAAGAATCTTGGCCTAGGTTGGACTACTAGAAAGGTTACCCTTATTGGAAAGGGTACTTTCGCTAAACGATCTAAGGCTTCCTCTTGGTTACCTATACATCATGTGATACAACCTTAGATGACTTCCCCCTTGATGTTGTTGACTTATTCGAGAATAACTCCCTCTTCATGATATCCATTACATCCTTTGCTCCAAGCAATCAACCAATTGAAATACGCCTAGTATACCCACAACTCATTGACATGGACCAACAAGGACCACTGATTCTTGATTTATTCAAAAATGATGAAGTGATCTCAGAATTCATGGGACTTCAAGACAACTTACCATGGGAAAATCATAAAGTAGGTTTTGAAATAGAGCTAGACACAAGGGCATACTACGGGGTGACAATTGAGTCCTTCAATCACAAAATTGATGAAAAGAAACTAGCATGTAAATCTTTAAGTGAAAACCACACTGTGGCACTTTCTAATCCTAAAATAGTAAAAACAAAGGACACATCTGAAGGTAAAAACCTCTTTGAGGCACCCCAAGGATGAGGGATTCAATCTCCCCCTTACTGCAATGCATCCAGAGAAGTCAGTAGTGCTAGCAGAAAATACCACTCCAGTCAATGTGGGAATAAATGAAGCACCCAAGATCACTTTATATGCTAAATCCTTGTTGGATGACAAACAGAAAAACCTAGCAGTGTTCTTGAAAGAGCGAAGAGCTAACTTTGCATGGTCATACATAGATATTCCAGGGCTCGATCCAAAAGTAGTTGTGCATCACTTGGGAATTTATCCTAAAGCCAAGCCAATGAAACATAAATTAAGGAAGATGCACCCTCAAATAGTGCTCTTGGTGAAACTAGAGTTACAAAAGCTTCTTGACATTGGATTCATTTGACCGATAGATTATCCTGAGTGGGTTTCAAATCTAGTACTAGTCTCAAAACCCACTAGGGGCGTCAGAATCTGTATGGATTTTAGATACTTAAATAAGCCATGTCTGAAGGATGATTTACCTCTTCCTAACATTGACCTCATTATGGACTTAATATTTGGGCATGAAATGTTGTCACTCATGGATAGTGTTTTAGGCTATAATCAAATCATGATCGCTAAGGAGGATCAACACAAAACTACATTCACTTATCCATGGGGGACATATTGCTAGAACGTGCTGCCATTTGGGTTAAAGAATGCAGGAGCCACCTATCAAAGAGAAATGACCCTTATCTTTCATGACATGATCCAAAAAATAGTCAAAGATTACGTGGATGATATTTTGGAAAAATCAAAGAAAATAAGTGAGCACATAGAAGTCTTAGGACCTATCTTTGACAGACTTGAAGAATACAAAGTAAGGCTAAATCCGAAAAAGTGTATTTGGGGTAACATTAGGGAAACTTCTCAGCTTTATCATCTCACAAAGAGGGATATAAATTGATCCAGCAAAGGTAAAACCCATCTTAGACATGGAACCACCACAAATACTGAAATAGATGAGAGGATTACAAGGAATATTGCAGTCCATCAGAAGGTTCATAGCGCAACTATCAGATAAAATCCACCCTTTTTCGCATCTTCTCCATAAAGGAATAACTTACAAGTGGGATGAGAAGTGTGATAAATCTTTCCATCAAATCAAAGGCTATCTATTGACACCTCTAGTGCTCATGCCGACAATACTAAACAAACCTTTGATTTTGTATATCTCAGCAACATCAACAGCACTAGGAGCTATTTTAGCACAACATGATGAAAATGGAAAGGAAAGGGCTATCTATTACATCAGCAAGACCTTAGTAGGATATGAAATAAACTATTCATCCATTGAGAAAGCATGCTTGGTAGTAGTTTTTGCTTCACAAAAGTTCATACATTCCATGTTGTCACATCAGATCAAACTTATTGCAAAGATTGACCCATTGAAATACCTACTATCCAGAGCAACTCTCACTGGGAAAATGGCTAAATGGGTAATTATATTAATTGAATTTGTCATAGAGTACGTCGAGTGCAAGGAAATCAAAGAACAAGTGATCATAGACCAACTAGCAGATGCACCAATCTATGCTAAGAACCCATTAATATCTAATTTCCCTGATGAAACAGTGTTCCTTGTCAATATCATAGATCAGTGGAAGATGTACTTTGATGGATCATCCACCCAACATGGATCAGGAGCAGTTATTCTTTTCATCACCCCTTAAGGTGATTACATTCCAAAGTCATACAGGCTATCATTCACATGCACTAACAACATTACTAAGAATGAAGCCCTAATCACATGTCTAAGGATAGTGGTTAAGTGGCAGATACAAGAGATGAAAGTCTATGGAGACTCATAGTTGGTTATCAACCAAGTCAATGACGACTATCAAACTAAGGATGAAAAGCTTACTCCTTACAAGAAGATGGTAGAAAGTCTCAAGGACCTTTTCATAAATATAACTTTTGAGTATATTCCTCGCATGAACAACAAAGCAGTAGATGCCATGGCAATAGTCAGATCACTGTTAGACATGTCAAACAATGTCCTTCAATGTGAATTCTTGGTAGAAAAACTTCTAATAATTTTTTTTGAAATCCTTGAATCTAAATTCGCATGTGTCATTTTTGGTCCTAGATCCCCATAGTATCATGACATATTCATCTACCTTAGCAGAGGAATCCTCCCATCTAATATCACCTCAAACCTCAAAAATACCTTTGTTAAGAAGGCATCCCAATTCGTGATCCTAGGTGATACCCTATACCACTGAAGCATCAAAGGAACGTTACTATGATGTCTTAACCAAGAGGAAGCCTTGACTGCTTTAACAGAAGTTCGTGATGGCATATGCAGTTCCCATTCTAGCGATATGACTTTAGCTAATAAATTGTTGAGGATGGGGTACTACTGGCCAACCATGGAAAGAGAAGATCATCAATATGTGCAAAAATGTGTCCAGTGTCAGCAGCATGGAGATTCGATTCATGCTCCAACTCAAGAATTGCAACCAATGATCACACCCTGGCCTTTTTCACAATGGGGACTCGACCTCATAGGAAAGATCACTCCAACTTCATCTAATGGCCACAAGTTTATCATAACAACCACTGAGTACTTTACCAAGTGGGTTGAAGCCATTCCTATGACCTACATAATAGGGAAGCAAATTTCCAAGTTTATCCCGAATTACCTAATTTTTCGTTATGGTGTTCCCCAAAGCCTTATCTCAGACAACATAACACCCTTCAAGAATCAGGATGTGAAAGAGCTATGTCAAAGATTCAACATCCAACATCAATTCTCTACCCTATATTATCCCTATGGCAACGGTCAAGCACGGGCTACAAACAAGACCATTCTAAAAATCCTAAAGAAAACTGACAATGAAGTTGGTTGTGACTGGCATCTACAACTAAATCCCGCTCTTTAGGCCTATCGAACTAGTATCTGTACGCCAACAGGTGCTACTCATTTTTCCCTGGTCTATAGATTAGAATCCATTCTTCCTATTGAGGTTGAGCTCCCATCATTGCGAGTGTCACTACAGAACTAATCACCAATGAAGAGTACAAAGTATCATGGTTGAATGAGCTATAATTTTTGTATGAGTTCCATCTTGATGCTCTTAATCACTTGCAAGTATACCAAAACTGACTAAAATAGAGCTATAACAAGAAGATCAAATTTTGGTCTTTCCAAGTAGGGGATCTTGTCCTAAAGCAGAATCAAAAGAATCTTCTAGATCGAGACAGTAAAGGAAAGTTTGAGCCTAACTTGTTGGGTCCCTTTGTCATCATAGCAAGCTATAGATCAGGAGCATACCAATTGTCAACACCTGAAGGTGAACCCTTCCAAGATCCAACCAGCAACTTGCATCTTAAAAAATTCTATGCCTAGTCTTGAAGGGTATAAATCTAAAAATACAAAAAAATGATCAAAATCCAAAAAAATGAGAAAAATGATTGAAAACAGTAAAGAAAAAAAATATCCTCTAGTGAAAACCATTTCGTTGACACTTTGGGCAAGTACCTTGGTGAAAACCATTTCGTTGACGCTTTGGAAAAGTACCTTGGTGAAAACCTGGAAAATAGGCGCCTCACATAAATAAAGCACCTTCATCTATTATTTGGCTCTTTCTCCTTTCATTCTTTGCATCACCATTCATCCATCACCTCACTTATCCTATTTATTCCATCACACATTTGCATCCCTATCATAGATGGGTGACGCATTTAGCTATGATTAAACTTTACTGACGCATTTAGCTATCATCATCCTACATCAAACAAACCTCTAATCAACATGTCCTTGGATGTATCCTTCCTACAATGGACATCAGTATCAGGCATCAACTTAGCTACATTTTTAAACTGGAAAGAGATATAGATAACACTAATTGTTTGTCTTTGATCTTTTCTTATGACTTATCTTAAATGACCCATTTCGAGGACCTCTCAATGATGTTTATCAAAACAATTTAGAGAGAAATGAATGGGGCATCGATTATTATCTTTCATTTTTTGTGCTTGTGGGTATTCTTGTAAAATAATCTTAGTGCATACTTGCTTAGTTGTGTGTAGGGAAGTTGTTTGGAATACATTGTTGACTATTGTGTATGCTTTGGTCCAATATATTCTAAGCTTCTAACGTACATTCCAACAAGGTTTTCATATGTCAAGGTGTGAACAAGAACTATCCTATTTGTTTGTAGAGTCAAAGTCCATTACATTAGATTCATTTTCGTCCTAGTTATCAATACCTTGATGCATTGTTTCTTTGTGTTATATCAAATCATAAGGAATGACAAAAAATCCCAATGCCAAGATTTGAGAAAATCATCATCATGCATTCATCAGATCATCATTATGCATTTCTCATCACCATCTCTAATAAAGTCTCGGTGGATCATAGACTTGTTGGATCTTTTGAAGCAATCATCAAAATCAATGGTCATTCATCTTATTTCTTTTATCTTCTCTCTGCACTAACCTGGTATCATGACAGTTAACAAAAACATCATCAATGCATCCATCCTACATCTATAGATCATCAGCATGCATAGATCTTTCATAATCATAGCATATCATATTGCACCATCATTATCATTTAAGTTGTGATGAATAATATAGATTTGTTATTCTAAACATCTTAAATTGTTGCACACATATCATTAACATACATTGCATTATCATATCATAAGCATGAACATCTGCATTAGCCATCCATCCATATGCATACATCATCATAAAACTACATAGAAAATACACAAAAGAAATGCATCCATAACATTTGCATATCATGTCACCCATCCCATAACATATCATGAAAAGATATTGAAAAAGAATATAACATTTCATCCATTGCATATCATTACATCGCATATCTCATATATCATCACATATCGCATAGCTAAATAAAATGCATCCATACATTCATAAAGCATGAAATAAAATGAACACATCACATCATAAATCCATATCATCTCATATATATATATCAAAAAATGACCGTCATGGTATAATATTTGAATCAGATTATGTATATCGATAAAAAATACAATATTCAAGAGGGTATCAAAAAGGATCCCATGAATGTATATATGTATAAAAGAATCAAGAAATGATAAAAGAAGAGTCTATGTATAATCAAGCTAGCCCTGATGGCCACTCCCCTCTCTGGCTAATCATCGACTCTAGGGTGTGCCCTGCTCTATGAATAATCTAGTTGTCTAAGCATCGCAGGAACATCTTTGTGATAGTGTATCCTATAGTAGGTTGCCTCAGTTACAGCCTCTCTATATAATCTAGCAGACACTATCTATCCCTGAGCTGCAGCTATCATAGTCTCAAGCTGCTGACATCATCCGACCTCTTAAGCCAACTGCATCTCAGTAATCTATCTAATTTGTCACTCCTGGTATCTCTCAGTTGTCAAGGCCACAATCTAATGTCTGGCTTAATCTCTCTCAATAGTGATCACCAAAATCTATTAATGGTCCTGATCCCTCTCGCCTGTAATCACCTATATCTGCTGCTGCAACTATGGAATCTATAAATCACGGGGATCTAGCCCTAGTGGTGGTTGATGTGGAGGTTGTTGTTGTATTAGAGGATAGCAAGGAGGCTATTGATCCATTGGTAGTGCTCCTAGGACCTATCCATATTTCCCATCCTATCCTCTGCCTTGACCTTTACCTCTTCCTACACCCCTCCCCCTCAATCTCCCTCGTGGAGGTGCACCCGCTAGATATGTCAGCCAGTGAGGGGGTGTGAACCATGCATCATACACAAGTGTCATTTGAGCATCTTTCTACCCCTAATTATAATCCCATGGTTGAGCCACCAACTAATGAAAGCCCTCGACAACCTCATGGGCTGTAATCATAGGTCCCCACATGGGTACCTCTCATGCTGACCTAGCAAAGATGGTTGTGCATGCATCATCTGGCCTATCATGCATGTCTCTGAACTGTCTCACCACCCTATCTAGTAGGTACCTCTCAATGATGGTATGATCTCAACCCTATATGTATCGAGCTTGCTGAGCAAAGAACAAATGCTAAAAATCATTGTACCATGCTAGCATTTGAAGCTAGGGTCGCCATCTGAAGACTGTCATCTCATCAATGACCCTATGCCAGTAGGGAATCCAAAGCTTCCCTGTATGTTGTAGTGTGATGGCCCCTCTATATCACCAAACATCTAGATAATCTGTCTCTACATCTGTCATCTGGACAATCGGTTGGAGCACAGCGATGTTCTCCTACGCCCAAATATGAAGTAAGATGACTCCAGTGTTGATAGCCCTGTCATCGTAGTATACAAAATCATGCATATCACGGTATAAAGAGGCAAACATCACTAGCCCACATGCAAACTAGGTCCTCCTGAATAGCATCTTGTGCCAGGCCACGCCCCATCTCGGATTGAATCCTTTGCTCTGTTAGTCTAGAGCAACCAAGCCTGAGATGATCATTGCAACAATCAATCTAAAAATGGGCACCCGACCTCTGTACATCTCAAGGTCTATCTACGAAGTGACCAAGACAATGTCCTCCAGGTCCATCACCTCATTGCATGCATTGTAACCGGTGTTGACATCATATATCATGCACTCACCATGTATTGGAAAATGCTATATCTACCATACATCCTCTAGCATCACATTCACCTCGTTGATAGGAAGGTAGAACAAAGAGGTCTCACTATGCCATCACTCACACAATGCTATCATCATCGCCAAGTGGTTCCAGATGACAAGCATGTATGCAATGTACCACAGGCCAATCTCCCCCAAGTGCTCCTGTCACAACTCAAATAAATCACCAATTCCAGAAAAAACTGTGAGTCAATGCTCATAGGACATCAAAGGTGGAATGACCTCCTAGTGCACCCACGAAGCGCACAACATCAAAATTAAAAAAAAAATGACTAAGTTTGGAATTTTCATCTCCAAAATGATAATAGCGTCGCTATAATTCAAATTCTAAACTGTGATGCTCGAGGCATTTAGAATGGAAATCGCAAGTTGTGTCACTGTAAACATATGTGTCACGATTTAACTTTGGCAAAACCCTAACCCTAATTTTCAAATCAAGAATGTGTCGCTATAAACATATGTGTCGTGATATAGAATCTAAAACCCTAATTCTAAATTACAAATTATGTTGCAATTCACATATGCATCATTATAAATCAAAATAACATCGCCGATTCTAGAAAAGGTGTTGCTCTAGAGCAACGCCACCAAATTTTAAATTTCAAAAGGCATTAAATGCATCAAAAATTCAAATTTCAAATCAAGTTTTGAATCATATACAGGTGGTCATGCACTTGGAAGCCTTTGGTACTCTTGAACCCAGTCAGAAATGTGTTGTGGGAGCACTCGTTGCGCCATTTCGTCGAAGGGTCAAAGCTCAAAATGCAAGAAATCCTGAAGGTTTGAATGGACAAATGAATTGAAAGTGACCCTTCCTCACCTATTTATGCTTGAAAATTAAGGTTTTTTGCCCTAATTTAACCACCAAGCTAGGGTTTTTCATCATTTTCACCAATCTTGCCAAACTAAGCTTATTTTGCATCATTTTTTGTATTTTTTGGCATGATTCTTGCATCCCATAGCTTTTTTGGACCCCTAGGGCAGCATTTTACCTTTGTCAAGAAATCAACCCAAAATTCAAAATTTCTTCCCAATTTCTCAAGGGGGCAGGGAACCAACTTATTCCTTCCACTGGGGCAGCAATTGGGCATCTAAAAAATTATATATATATATATATATTTATTTATTTATTTATTTATTTATTTATTTATTTATTTAAGTAGCAATTTTTTATCTAAAGAGCATCAATCTTTGAACTGAAGCAGCAGGTACCTTGCTTCAAAGAGGGGAAAAATGTAGACACTGAAAAATGTCCTGAATCATATCATACACTCAAATCAGGTATACTAACATCATTTCCTCTTAAACCCATCCTCTTTTCGCTTAATTGATTAAATTAGCCTAGTTATTTAATTAATTTCCTCATTTTCATCTATTAACCTAATTGGGTTAATACCCCCCTTTCACACTAACATTTTGTCTCATTAAATTAAATAAATCAAACTATTTAATTTAATTCCTTACATCCTCTCATTTAATTAAATAACCCTAAGTTATTTAAATAAATGTCATTTCACCTTTCCCCCATTCATTAAATCATTTTTAATGGATATCATCTAAATTCTTCTAATCCACTAATTTCATGATTAAACCCTTGTTTAATTAGCAATTGTCTAATTCATCTATTTCCTCCCACTTGCAAGGAAATATTCCCATGGAATATTCCTTCCCCTTTTGCACAATTAAACTTTGTTTTAATTTACAAAATATCCTTTTCCCTCACCCATGAAAATATTCCAAAGAATATTCTCTCTCCTCCAATCATTTGAAAAAGGGAATATTCTCACTTAGCTTCATGTGCAAGTTAACTTGAAACTTCTTGTGCAAGTTAACTTTTGACCTCTTGTACAGGTCTAAAGTGTGCTTTTTTGAAGGAATGAGAACCCTTGATTAAATATCATCTTGCATTCTCACTCATTAATGAGAATCCATGATCCATGCCTCCAATTTCCTCCATCTTTGACCATTAATTAGCTTTTTCAATCTTAACTCTTCATTTCTCATTTGATTTCCTATAAATAGGTCACTATTTGGAGACAAATTGATCGATCTTTCAAAAATCAAACTTATGTTGTTGAAATCACTCACACTCACACTCAAACTCATATTTTTTTCACATTTAGCATATTTTAGTTTAAATTAGTTGCATGTAATAACTTAGCTTTTGTTAATGGCTTCCATAATGCATCCATTTATCTAATTAGATAACTAGGGTTTGGGTTTTCTTAGTTTAAATCTCATTTAGATTAGCTTAGCATTTGTATATCTAAATTATTTTAGCATAAATCATGTTAGAAATTAGCTTTTGCATCATGCTCATTTAGATTAAAACCATGTTTTCATTCACATCTCACAACCGTTTCTATCAATTCTATTGATCGATCCTATTCAATAGAATTGATTGAAACAAGGTCATTGATCATGGGATTGGGAAAGGGTCATTGTTCCACATCAACATGACACCACTCCCAAAACGGGATAAGTTTTGAATGGGTTAGATTAGACATTTTAACGCTTTCGCAGTTTAGAATGCTTCATTTTAATGAATGTCTAGTTTAACTTCAATTTGATTGATCATGTTTAGATTGAGCATTAGTGGCTTCATTATGCTTTGATTCTTCATGGATCAAGCGTAATCGGCCCATACTAATCTCCCTGGTCACAATAATATATAATATATTATAAAATATAATATATTCTATATGCAATATATAATACATAATTTATATAATATATAATAGATTATATTTTTTATATATTATAGATTATATTATATTATATATTATGTAGTATATATAATATACATTATATTATGTAATATATTATATATTATATATTATACACTATATAATATAAGTATTATATATTATATACTACATTATAATATATATATAGTGTGAGAGAGAGGGGGGAGTGAGAGAGAGTTATCTAGGTAGGGATAGAGAGAGAGGGAGGAAGGGATGGAGGGAAGGATGGACAGACATAGAGAGAGAGGGGGTGGGAAGGATAGAGGGAGGGAGAGATTTGAGAGAGATGGTGGTTGGAGAGATACAGGGAGGGAGAGACCTAAGAGAGAGA
>VDFB02000007.1:83239955-83369721 GCA_007258455.2 Sequoia sempervirens
GAATTTGGTCCTCTAAAAAGTGAATTTCATAAAAAAATTCTTCCTAGGCCAGAAATCAAATGGCAAGACTTTTGGCACCAAAGCAAAAGGGAAAATTTGAAATTTCTAGAACATTCTTGGGTGGTTATTGGGGAAAATAAAAAGGATTAAGTGGGGGTTGTAGAAGGTGGCTATGATAGTGCAAATTGTGGCTTTGAATAGTAGTTTTTCTTTTTAGAGTTGATTTTGTTGTAATGAATCAAGCCCATGAGGCTATAGCATGTAAGCTTTGAATTTTTAATTTCATTTTTTGAAAATAATTGAAAGTGAGTCATTTTTTTGTCTCGCATCTTTTGTGTTGGTATATGTTGTTGTGATTTCTGTGGGTTTTGGGTGGTGTGGCCCTCATCAAGTGGTATCAGAGCGGGAGTTTTTGAGCCTGTAACAGAGCATCGAACGTGAGGCAGTTACAACAGGACCTGTGAGTGTGGGTTGAGTTCAAGATGCCTCCAAGACTTGCCCAGAATGGAAGAGGTAGAGGCCAAGGTGGTGAAGGAAGAGGTCCACCTAGAGATGAAATCAGATCCCTTAGAAGGCAATTAGAAACCTTGCAACTAGAGGTTCGAAAAAGAGATGTGCAACAAGACAAAGATGAGAGTGAAGATGAAACATAAGAGGAAATGGAAGAGGAAAAGCAGGATCCAATGGATCCTGGAGAAAGAAGATTGTTGCAAGCGATCTCAAGCATTGGGAAGAGACCTAAAATGGAGGTTTCAAATTTTAGTGGAAATTTGAATCCTAAAGAATTGATTGATTGGATCAATGACATGAAGGAATTTTTCGAGTTTGAGGAGATTCAAGATCCTCACAGAGTGAGGTTTGCAAAGATAAAATTGAAAGGTCACACCAGTATATGGTGGAAAGAGGTCCAGTTAGAAATAGGAAGACAAGGGAAAGATAAAATTTCCAGATGGGACAAAATGGTGTCAAAATTGAAGAAATAATTTATTCCAATTGATTACGAATTGGAGCCGCTCAAGAAGATGCAAAGCTTGAGGAAAGGGACAAGGACAGTGAAATAATACACAAGGAATTTCACAAGTTTATGATTAGAACAAGACATTCTGAGGCGAATAAGGAGAAAGTTTCTCGTTATATTAACGGGTTGAAGCCAAGCATACAGGAAGAATTGGCACTGGTAAGAATGACACCATTGAGGATGCTTACCAATTTTCTCTAAAGGTTGGAGAACGGTTGAACAAGAGGTTTGAGAACAAACAATGAGGTGGAGGCCATGGAGGAAAGACTGATGGACGGTCATATGAAGGTCGCAATGAAGATCAAAAGAAGGGTGAAGGCTCCAGTAGTGGCTAGAACCAGAAAAGAGATAACTACCATCCTCGTGATCAAAATAATGGAGACCAAAGAGGAAGGGGAAGATTTGGACGAGGAGGCTTTTGTGGAACTTGTTTCTAGTGTGGAGAAGGACATAGAGCCTATGAGTGTCCTCAACATCAAGGAAGGACAAATAGAAGACCTGAGGGTAATGCACAAGTTGCACATGTCGATGAAGATATTGAGTCTTCACATTCTGAAGATGCAAAAAGAGGAGAGGTTCTTGTTACTAGAAGAGCCTTGCTGAATGAGGAGAATGAGCCAACTCAAAGGAAGAATTTGTTTTGCACCAAATGTAAGTGTGAAGGTAAAGTTTGCAATGTTATTATTGATGGAGGTAGTACTGATAACCTTGTTTCAGAAGAAATGGTTAGTAAGTTGCAGTTGGAGAGAAGACATCCAAACCCATACCAGATTGCTTAGTTGTAGAAGGACCATAAAGCCTTGGTAAATGAAAAATGTCTAGTGAAGTTCAAGATTGGAAATTACCATGATGAGGTATTGTGTGATATTATTCCTATGGATGTTTGTCATATGTTGTTAGGCAGACCGTGACAGTTTGATCAGCGAGCAATACATGATGGACATGCCAACACCTATTCTTTGACAAAGGATGGAGTTCGTCATAAGTTGGAGCCCTTGAAAGATGTAGAGGAAAAGGTATGTAGTAATGCAATAATTTGTTTGGTTGATGGAAGAAAGTTCCTAGAAGGTATGAAACATGAGCATATGTGTTTTGCATTGATCCCTAGAGTTGATAAAGAAGATACTACTGAGGTACCTGTAGAGGTTTCAGATTTGTTGAATGAGTTTCAAGCTATTATTTCTGATAATGTACCTGAAGGTTTGCCTCGAGTAAGAAATATTAGTCATCAGATGGACCTAATTCTTGGAGCCAGTTTTCCGAATAAGGAAGCTCATTGTATGACGCCAATAGAGAGCGAAGAGTTGAATACACAAGTGCAAAAGTTGTTGCAGAAAGGATTGATTCGAAAGAGTTTGATTTTGTGTGTAGTACCTGTAGTACTAGCACCAAAGAAGGATGGGGAATGGAAGATGTGTACAAATTCTAGAGCCATCAACAAGATCACCATCAAGTACAAATTTCCATTGCCAAGAATGGATTACATTATGGATTGTTTGAGTGGAGCTGAGTACTTCACGAAGATAGATTTGAAGAGAGGATATCACTAGATCCAGATTAGAGAAGGAGATAAATGGAAGACAACCTTCAAAACCAAGGAGGGCTTGTATAAGTGCTTAGTCATGCCTTTTGGGATAACCAATGCACCGAGCACATTTATGTGGCTTATGCATGAGGTATTGAAATATTTTTTAGGAAAATTTGTTATTGTTTATTTGGATGACATTTTGATTTTTAGTAAGACATTGGAGGAGCACTTGATGTATATTCGAAGAGTTTTTGAGAAGCTAAGGGAGGAGAAGTTGTTGATTAATTTGAAGAAATGTAGTTTTGTGAAGAGGGAGTTGGTGTATCTGGGATTTGTTGTCTCAACAAAGGGTCTCAAAATGGATCCAGAGAAGGTGAGACCTATCATTGAATGGCCTAATCCAAGGAGTGTTACAGAGGTAAGATCATTTCATGGTCTAGCAAGTTTTTATAGAAATTTTATTAAGAATTTTAGTAGTATGTAATGCCAAAAATTTTACACTAAAATACAATTAAGGACAAAACACAAATTTCAAGTTTCGTTCACATATGCTTGCAAAACTCTCAAAGTTTGCTTCCAAAGGAGGCCCTACAAGGAAGCATACAACGTTTGACCAATTATAGATGAATATATTTTGTTAGACAACTAAATTTCTTACGCAATCCTAGAAGGTTTTTCAAATGGGGACATGAAAATCTAGTCATCAAAATAGACTTAATTAGTCCAGCTAACACATTAATAATCAAGAAAACATAAGTCGAGACACATGTTATGCAAGTAGGATATATCAATAATAATTTCAAGTAATAACAAAAGAACAAACCCTAGGGGCCAAACCTAATTCCTTGGGGGCTCGTCTTTGACGGCCTTGCCTACGTATATAATTCGCAAAGGAACCGTAGTTCGACACTTTGAACTTTCACATAAACCGGATTTGTCAATAACGATAATTAACATATAAGTTTAACTCACAATTAGTTAAATACCAAGATATAATAAATACAAAGACTAGACAACAATAGGCTTGATCCAACACTCACTTGGTCAACAGTAATATATATATATATATATATATAGCATCTGGCTCATTTTACCAAAATACTTTTAAACAACA
Source organism: Sequoia sempervirens (assembly GCA_007258455.2). NCBI lineage: Eukaryota > Viridiplantae > Streptophyta > Pinopsida > Cupressales > Cupressaceae > Sequoia > Sequoia sempervirens. The sequence goes on from VDFB02000007.1 coordinate 83,243,616, forward strand.
CTTTGATCATAGTCCAATGAAATTAGTTCATGTTATAATAAGGGTAAAGAAAAGATTATTGCTACTCCACCTATGGAATCTCCCACGAATATCAGAATAAATAATTGATGCAAACAATACTCAAACACATCCAATCATCTAGTGACCCTATTCATATCATAGACTCAAGATTTCAATATTAGGCTATCCATTTTTCAATTAAAAATCATGATCATTAATAATAATTTATTTGGTTGCTTTGTTAATCAAATAATAATATCTTTTATTTCTAAAACAATAATCACTACCTTTGGAATAATGAAAATTTAAACAATAATTATACATATAAGAAAAGGTTGTGAGAAGATATCTTTAAATATATATTACTGAGACGAGTATGAACTCAAAAGTATACTTTGAAATTTCAAGATATTATTATTCCTATGTCCAACAATAAAAACACTTCAGAATGTTATACGTTAGCATGCATAAATAAATAAACTAGATAAATAGTCTTAATTGGGGGCCAATAATAATATACCTCAATCAAGATCAACTCTCTCACAAACATAAATAAATAATAATTCAAACATATAAACATTCTACTACTTCCAACTTGCTGATCACAGCGAAAAAAATAAAAAAAAGGCAGCGTTAAAATGGTAATAACTCTCACGTTACTAAACCAAATTTTAAACTTCAATATGATCTCAAAAGGGAAGAAAATGATGGACAAAACCCATAAATATTTTTTTTATAAAAACCAACCAATAACGAGCAACTTTGGCTGAAATTAAACTCACTGGATTTTTATAATGTTGCAGCAAAACAGGACGATATAAAAAAAATACATAACTCTCATTTCCTATGACCAAATTAAAAAGTTCAATATGTTTTGGGATGAGAAAAGGCAAAATATTAAAACCCAAAAACTTTTTTATCGTGAATCCCAAACGTACGCAAATAGTTTCATCTACAACTCAACTCACTTTTGTTTTGTAAACAATTATATCATAATATAAACTCTCACAACTTTTAAATAAAATTCATACTATAAAGCATTATTATCGACTGGATAATAATCATCTATTCTATTGAAATGGACTAATGCTCCAAAGTCATTATATCAAAATAAACTATACATTTGATGAGTGGTTGTATGTTTGATGTTACTTCTATACATCAGATTTGATGAAGAATGCAGACAAAACCAAGAAGCATAGAAAATGAATGTAGCTGATAGACACTTAGAAACATGAGAAATAAGATATAAAGTATTGTTAGGGCAGACAACCCAGCTGATAGAATAACTCAAAGAGAAATGATACAATAACTCGGTCACACATAAAGATGCATTGGAACAGACACTGAACAGATTTGATAGGAAACTCTATTTCAATTTCAAAATGAATCAAAAGATCCATGGTTACAGCCAAGTATGTGCAAATGGTATGGCCAAACACAAAAATAAAGAGGAAATTTTCTTTTGAAGCATGGAGTCTCTTGACCCAATATGTTAAAAGTGAGTTTCAGAATGAGTTGACTCTCTCCTCCTTCTCTTCTTTTTTTTTTGGCAAATTTTGCAATACACTACAGCAGTTGCTTATAGGTTATAAGATGCACAGTATTAATTATTATACAGTAGGAATTGTATATTATAGTTAACATGATTATTTTAACCAAAATTTCATACAGCTTCTTGTGTGTTGAAAATTTGAACTCTGATGACAATGAAGCCTTATCATATTTACAAGATAATCATAATATAACACACATAAAGAGTAACATAAAGAATAAATATGTTTCAACATTATTAGAAAACTTCAAGGAGATATAATGACAGGCAACAAAAGGATTACTAGATAGTGAATAAAAAACCATATTCCAAGCAACATAAATTACATTTAGAAAGAGTATCGTAACAGATATCTAATAATTAAACCTGGATAAAGTGTATCATTATCTCTTTTTTTTCAGCTGAAGCAACTATATTTGACTTCATGCAAACTGCAATTAGAATTAAGTGTCCTAAATGTTAACTAATGTATTTCTTTGGTATTAATCCAGTTGAAAACAATGGTGATATGTTGCTAATGGTTAAACAACCCTCTTTCTCAAACCTAGCTAAACATGTTTGGTGATTCTTTAAAAGACCGATGACCAATTTCTCTTAAAACTATTTATTCCTGACACGACTCATTCGTTTCACTTATTTATGCTTTTCAATTTTCAGACTCAAGACTTCATTGCTCACAATGGCGATAGAGAATATATCATTCTTTATAGGGAAAAAAATTCTAGACTCCCAATCGATGTAGTTATAAATGGAAATATGAAATTTCTACAATACAAAATTTGTGTGGACCTACAGGAAACCCAGAGGTGGAGTACATAATGTAACAATAGAGAATGTCACATCATTTGGTAATGATGCGTAATTGTTTGATGGGAAGCGAGGCATAGTCTCCTATTGCTGTCTACTTTGGATAAAACAAAACCATCGGTCAAACTAATGGGATTTTGCATGCAAAGATTTTGCAAAAGATCAATGATTCAAACATATCAATATATGTGAAGAAAAATAAATGAGGGTCTACAATAATTTTATATATGAAACAGACCCAGACTAGAAGAGAAACATAGAACCGTTGCCCTCCTTTAACAAATAACAGCATAATTTATTTTAGAATGAAATAAATACGCATCAAAAAGTGAAATCATGGAATGTGACTTACCTCAAGATTATGTATCGATTTTCTTTCAGGTTGTTAGTGATGTCAATGAGAACAAATGGCAAAATTTCATCGCTATGCACTCAGTAGCAGCTACCCTATACTAGTGCTCCAAATGATCCAGATAGGAAAATAAATGAGGCATAAGGCAACCCATGAAATGACAAAAAAAATGAAGACGAAAGTAATGCTTCCGATAAAATCATAGCCAGTGTATTTGAGCATCTTGCTAAACTCTAAGATCACATCGCTAGCGTCATGCATGGCTAGGACCACAGAACCAGCTCGTGCAAACCAGAAAATCTGATCTCCTTACATCCCAGTTTTACCCAATGCTGCATACCTCCCATTGATCTAGCATATACCGTAATTTTTTATTTTTATTTTGTTTTTAACCCATCCAATGCGATCCAGCAGTCACAAAATCCAATGCTTCAGCCTCTCCCCGTCATGCAGCAAGGACCGTCCCCTTTGAAAGAAATCATAAAATGTTTTCTTGCAGTTTTCAACTGCTCTCTCGTATTGTGTGTGTATGGGAGACGTTTTCTTCTCCATTGATGGTGCTATTTTTTAAAATTATTTTGCTGCTCAGTAAAATATTTAGTCGTTGTGAGGAATAATGATGATTAACAATGCCATCGTCCCGTTTGCTTATTTTATTATTGTATGACGTTTCTTTTGAGCTATTGTCCTTTTTCTTCCAAAAACATTAATGTCGATTATTCTGACTTTTGCCAACGACTTTTGGCTGTGAAAAGAGATTATATGATTAACTATGTTGTATAATGTATACTATGTGAAGAACCGCCAATGGATAACTGGGCTATAGGATTTAAACACTTTGCTCCCCCAAATCATGGCGTACCATTTTGACATTAATTGAGGCAACGGGTGGGAGATCCACAGAATAAAGATCAACCATACGGCCGAATCTAGTTGCACAGCGAAAACAAGGGCACCATAAATGTGACAATAAGAGTCATTACTTCATTGCCAGTGAACCAATGTGAATGCCCACCAGAACAATCAAACCAGTCACGTAATCTAGATTTGAAGAGATATAGAAATTAATTCCATTTGCGTACCAATATTGTCAAGTCAAGAACTTGTTAGAATTTGAATTACGCTGCCACGAGAACTAATTCGTATTGTTTTAATGGTGACAAGATTTTATTTATTTATTTTTAATTCTCTGTTTATTCACTTATAATAATAATTTTTACTATTATTATTATATCACATTTCTTAAAATATATGCAATAATTTTATTGTCTATTTAAATATGACTATTATTCTAGTTTTATCTGTATTATTAACAATAGTAGTTTTATTATTATTCAATCCTTTCAAATTATTAATGGTAAATTCTTTAATGATCAAGAAATTCTCTCACGGTATACTTATCATTAAATTAATGAATTCTCTACTACAAGGTACTTCGATACTAGCTATTATGTATAATATAAGGGATTGATTTGGTGGCCTTTGGAGACCTAAGGGAGAGAGAGTTATTTAGGTGGGATGGGAGCAAGAGACCTAAGAGGAGGCCAAGGGTGGGACTTGTGAGAGAGAGGAGGGAGACCTGAGAGAGGGAGAGGTGTGGGAGGGATAGAGGGAGGAGAGGGAGACCAGAGAGAGAGAGAGGGGGGTAGGAGGGATAGAGGGATGGAGACACCTAGAGAGAGAGAAGCGGGGTGGGATGGATAGAGGGAGGGAGAGACTTAAGAGGGGGGAGAGATAGTTATTTAGGTAGGGTGGGAGAGAGCCATGAGAGAGAGGGGGTGGGAGGGATAGAGGGAGGGAGAGACCTAAGAGAGAGAGGTGGTGGGAGGGATAGATGGAGGGATAGACCTAAGAGAGAGATGGAGTTATCTAGGTAGGGTGGTAGGGAGAGGTCTAAGGGAGAGACCTAAGAGAGACCTGAGAGGGAGAGAGAGTTATCTAGGTGGGGTGGCAGGGAGAGACCTGAGAGAGGGAGAGAGGGGGTCAGAGGGATAAAGGGAGGGAGTTATCTAGGTATGGTGGGAGGGAGAGACCTAAGAGAGAGATTTATTTAGGTAGGGTGGGAGCGAGAGACTTGAGAGAGAGAGAGAGGGGTGGAAGGGATAAAGGGATGGAGAGACCTAAGAGTGAGAGAGAGGGGTGGGAAGGATAAAGGGATGGAGATACCTAAGAGAGAGAGAGAGAGAGAGTTATTCAAGTAAGGTGGGAGTGAGAGCCTTGAGAGAGGGGGGTGGGAGGGAGAGACCTAAGAGAGATTTAGTTAGGTAGGGTGGGAGCAAGAGACTTGAGAGAGAGAGAGAGAGGTGTAGGAGGGATAAATGGATGGAGAGACCTAAGAGTGAGAGAGAGGGGTGGGAAGGATAAAGGGATGGAGATACCTAAGAGAGAGAGAGAGATATTCAAGTAAGGTTGGAGTGAGAGCCTTGAGAGAGGGAGGTGGGAGGGATAGAGGGAGGGAGAGACCTGAGAGTGAGAGAGAGAGAGAGGGGTTGAGAGGGATTGAGAGATGGAGAGACCTAAGAAAGAGAGGGATTTATCTAGGTAGGATGGGAGGGAGCATCTTGAGAGAGAGGAGGGAGTGAAGAGAGAGGGAATTATCTAGATAAGGTGGGAGGGAGAGACATGAGAGAGAGGGAGGGAGGGAGTGGGAGGGATCGAGGGAGGGAGAGACCTAAGAGAGAGGGGGTGGGAGGGATTGAGGGAGGGAGAGACTTGAGAGAGATTGAGGGATGGACAGAGAGAGAGGGATGGATGGAGTGATAGAGAGAGAGGGAGGGAGGGAGGGAGAGAGGGAGGGAGAGAGGGAGGGAGAGAGGGAGAGGGGGACTATAATACCTAGATAACTCTCTCTCCCTCTCTCTCATTCTATATATATTATAATGTAGTATATATAATATATATTATATTTACTATATATACTATATAGTATATAATATATTATATAATTTATACTTATATCTAATATATATAATATAATATAATATATCTAGTATATAATATATTGTATATATAGTATATATTATTTATTATATAATATATAATATATTATACATAATATATAATATACTACATAATATATGGGCAGGTGAAAAAAGATGGGGGGCCAAAAAGTGGCCAAAATTTTAAAAATAATTTGATAGGCTATAATGCGCTCGCGTCATGGCTTGGTGTGACAGAGTTAAAGGCTTGGTAACATCGAGTCTATAATGCACTCGCATTATAATGCGAGCTCATTATAGCTCATTAAAACAAAAAAAAATCATTTTATTCTCACTGTGTTTTTTTGCTGCCTGCAGCCAAGAAACCCTGCATTTATGTGCTCATGTTTTAGAAGGAGATTAACTTGCAATTTCTTCATTGATTTATTTCAATTTCATCATCAAGATGCCACCATGTATGGGGAGGTCAAACAAGTAAGCATTGTTTTTTCTTTTGTGAATTTGTTGTTAAATAGGTACTTTTAGGTTGTTTTTAATTTGATATTCATTTATTTAATTTGTAGGAGATGTTAATGAACCTGAAAACCCTCCTCAAAATTCTGAACAACCACAACAACAAGAACCCGAACAAAATCCTCAACAAACACAACAACAATCTCCTCCACCAATTCCTCAACATCCTCCTGAAACTCAGCAAAAGGGGGGTAATTGAAAACAATAAAAAATAGACTGAGGAGTTAATCACGAGGTTGAATGATCCAATAAGTTGAACCATGCAAAGAAGAACACTTGCTAGTTCACTTCAAGAAATGTTAAAACATGTAGATGTAATCAACAAATAATTAAGTGGTTGGGTAGATATGAGACATGCATCTGGGAATTTTTATGCAGATAAATTATCATATAAAGAAGTAAAATATGAAAAAAATAGAAAATATGATTTGTGCTCACTATTCACTAACCCACACTCAAATCAAAATATTGACCTTAATGCCAAGAGGTTTCCCATCCATTGGTGCCACCACCAAGGGATTAGGAATAATTTTTGGGATAGGTGGTACATGGTTTTTGACTATCCACCATGCAACAATTGCGATGTCTCCCAATATTTCTTGAAGAAACTCTACTGTGAGTTCATCCTCAACAAAATCCCCAATTTTTTTGATATGAGGGACTTTCAATGGAGAGGTGGGGGGTTCGAACAGGATAGACCTAGTGCACAACTAGATCCTCAGTGGCAAGGATGACAAGCTCTTGCTAGGCTAGCTCGTGAGCATGTCATTACCCCTTCTTTCATGAAGGAGAATGTTGAGGTGGACACTTTGCGGTCTATCAGTTCTTTGACCCAGAGTATCATCCAGCATGCCAGTCCTGTAGTACAGTTCCATCTAGGGGAGTCTTCGAGGGGTAGGCTTCCATGCCATTCTTTTCAATTTTACGGGTCAGCTTGTACACATGACCCCATAGACACTTAGGAGGATGGTGCACATGATACATTTGTAGCTGCAAGGATGGTGATGGAAACTAAAATTTTGAATGAGGCTTTCGACATCAATACTTAGGTAAAATTTAGCACGTTCATTTTATTTAATTTATTAACTTTCATTTTTGAAATACAAGATTAACTAATTTAGTTTGATGATTATAATAAAATTTTAAGGTCACAGTGTTGTTACTGGATACACCAGCCCTCCACCTATTTATTACTCCATTGCATCTACCGCTAAGGTATGTAACTAGTAAACAATTATAAATTTATTATATGTGAATAGCATTGTTATATGAATGGTATTTTAATATCTAATTTTGGATGTTGAATAGGCTAATATTGGAGGTTTCGTGGCAACACCTCCTAGTGCTAGTGAAGTTGGACAAACCTTCACATGGGTAATAGAATAAAGAGTTTAACTAATAAATTGTAATTAATAGATTTGTGTAGTTTATATTCATATCATTGATTACATTGCATTGCAAATCTTTCAAACTCAAAGCATTACTTCACATTGCATAACTAATAACTAGATGTTGATAGATGAAAAAATTTAAACTACAATATAGTTGTTTAGAAAGTCAACATAAGCAGTGATGCAATTACTTCACACAACATAAGTAATAACTAGGAGCAACTGCCAATTGTATTTGCTTGTTATGGCATTCCATGAGACCACTTTTTATTGAGGCATTTTTTCAAACAGTTCACTACCTTTTCTATGCTATGGATGCTTGGAAGAAATATCTGAAAGAATAATAGTAAGCAATAGCATAGACAAGGCAATGAGTTATTTGAAAAAATGCCTCGAAGAAATGTGATCTCATGGTGATGTCCCCACTTTATTTGAGGCATTTTTTTCAAACAGCTCACCGCTTTTTCTATACTACCACATTTTCCATACATGTCTAACAAATCATTTTATCAAACGGTTCACTTCCTTGCTGCTATGGCTAAAAGCCTAAAAAAAGGTGTTTTCCAACAAACTATGGATTCTTAGAAAAAATCTATCAAAGCATAATAGTAAGCAATAGCATAGACAAGGCAGTGGGTAGTTTGAAAAAATGCCTCGAAGAAATGTGGTTTCATGGTGATGGAATGACATTCCATCACCATAAGACCACATTTCTTTGAGGCATTTTTTCAAACAGCTCACCGCCTTTTCTATGCCACCACATTTTCCATACATGTCTACCAAAGCATTTTATCAAACTACTCACTTTCTTGTTGCTATGGCTAAAATCCTAAAAAGGTGTTTTCCAACAAACTATGGATGCTTAGAAAAAATTTATCAAAGAATAATAGTAAACAATAGCATAGACAAGGCAGTGAGTATTTTGAAAAAATGTCTTGAAGAAATGTGGTATCATGGTGATGGAATGCCAATTCCATCACCATGAGACCACATTTATTTGAGGAATTTTTTCAAATAGCTCATCGCCTTTTCTATGCTACCACATTTTCCATACACGTCTACCAAAGCATTTTATCAAACTACTCACTTCCTTGCTGCTATGGCTAAAAGCCTAAAATAGGTGTTTTCCAACAAACTATGGATGCTTGGAAAAAATCTATCAAAGCATAATAGTAAGCAATAACATAAACAATGCAGTGAGTAGTTTGAAAAAATGCCTTGAACAAATGTGGTCTCATGGTGATGGAATGCCATTCCATCACTGTGAGACCACATTTCTTTGAGGAATTTTTCAAATAACTCACCACCTTTTCTATGCTACTACTTGAACTTCCTTGTTGATATGGTTAAACGCCTAAAATAGGTGCTTTCCAACAAACTATGGATGTTTGAACTTTTTTTATCAAAGCATAATAGTAAGCAATAGCATAGACAAGGCAGTGGGTAATTTGAAAAAGTGCCTCGAAGAAATGTGGTCCCATGGTGATGGAATGTCATTCCATCACTATGAGACCACATTTCTTTGAGACATTTTTTCAAACATCTCACTGCCTTTTCTATGCTACCACATTTTCCATACATGTCTGTAATGACGAAAAAAGGTCCCCTTAACTTGGCCTTGATTTAGTGTTGTAATATGCCTAACATATTCACGTTAGGTCTTGGGCCCTTGTGAACTAAATGAACATCAATGGTACCTTGCTTAAGTGTTGTAAAGTGTTGTAACACACTTTCACACTTTTCTAAGGTTTTTTTAATGAAATACACCTAAGTAACCTCTTTAACATTAATCTTTCCTTATTTTAAAGTGTTGTAAAGTGTTGTAACACACTTTCACACTTTTCTAGGCTTGTCATTAATAATTGAGTTTTTTTATGATTTAATTGGCCTTATTTTACATCCACAAGCCTCATTTATGTGCCATTTTTAGGATAATCTCAACAAAACCATTTTAAAACATCAAAATCCTGAAACCCACCTCAAAAAGCTAAGGTGGGACTCATTCACCATTCTGGGTGTATGATTCTGCTTAGGTGGGACCCATTCACCCAGGGTGGCGAATGAGTCCCATTTAACTCAAAATCAAAATTAATTTAAATCTTTGGGGGGATTTTATTCTCCTAGATCCAATGCTAGCTTGTAGTGTTTTAATTTTGGGAATTCTTGCATAATTGAGTATAAATACAAGCTCCTTTTATTCATTTTACACCTAGAAATTTGAATGAGCATTCTTATAGCAAGTTTGAGTTCACAAGAGTATTCAAGAGCATTGAAGAGCATTCAAGGGAAGATTATCAAGCATTTTAGAGCAACATTCAAGCATCAATCATAATGTCAAAGACTTCATGCATCATGTTTTCCATTGTGCTAACAATTGTGGTGTAGAATTTTGTGATTCAAGCAAGTGTTTCATTCAAGATCTCCCCTTCAAGGAAGAGTCAAAGTCTACATCCCTTATAGCCATTTCAAGCATATTTGCAGCACTTATTACTGGGGTTTGGCAAGTTGCAACATTATCATTTTTTCATTCATCAATATCCATTCTTATTTGATTTCATTCCAAGGATTGATTTCCAACAAACAAGGGGTTTGACTAAGGTAAACCCCTATCCACTAACTCCACAAAATTTTCTCCCTCTCCTTTGTGTGTGATTTGTAGGTCTAGGTTGTAGATTTTCGAAGGAGAAAGATTAGAGAAAAGTTGCAAGTTGTTTAAAGTTGTCAAAATTGTCATCAAGCCTTGGAGAACCTTGGAGAAGATCTACAGGTTGCAAATCAGAGATTTCAGATCCAGAAATCATTCGGGAAGGACATAGTAGATAGAGAAGAGCAAGACCAACTTTTGAAGTTGCAGAAAAGCCCAACTGGACCGATTCACCACTTTTGGAAAATGAGTCCCAGTTTTAATAAATTTTTAGGATTTTGCAGATATGGATACCCTTTTTCCAGATTTTTGTTCCTGTAGAGTTTCCCAGAAACTGGACTAATTCGCCCAGCTTGGCGAATCAGTCCCAGTCAATAGTAAAAGTAGATTTTCCAGTGATTCAAACCTCCATTCAACCATCTCTAGTTTTCCAGGTGCACACCTTCCTATCTTCAGTTTTTTGCTTCATTTCATTCACTTTCATAGGGCATTTAGTGTTAGTTTGCATTCAATTAGGGTTTAGTGTTGCATCTTGCATTTCATTATCTTTTCCAAGTCTAAACTTGGTGGTGAATCCCTTAGTAGTTTGTATTCAACCCCCAGGACAACCCTATTACAATATTTTTTTCCCTTTTGCATTGAGATCTTTAGGGTTACCCTTGAATGAAATTGAAGGAATGGGTATGATCTATGACCAAAATTATATGATAGCACCATCCCAAAAATTCATCATTTCAATGTCTACCAAATCATTTTATCAAACTACTCACTTCCTTGCTACTATTGCTAAAAGCCTAAAATAGGTGCTTTCTAACAAACTATGTATGCTTGGAAAAAATCTATCAAAGCATACTAGTAAGAAATAGCATAGACAAGGTAGTGAGTAGTTTTAAAAATGCCTCAAAGAAATGTGGTCTCATGGTGATGGAATGACATTCCATCACCATGAGACCACATTTCCTTGATGCATTTTTTCAAACAACTCACTACCTTTTTTGTGCTACCACATTTTCCATACACGTCTACCAAAGCATTTAATCAAACTACTCACTTCCTTGTTGCTATGGCTAAAAGCCTAAAATAGGTGCTTTCCAACAAACTATGTATGCTTGGAAAAAATCTATCAAAACATAATAGTAAGCAATAACATAGACAAGGCAGTGAGTAGTTTGAAAAAATTCCTCGAAGAAATGCAGTCTCATGGTGATGGAATGATTTTGTTTTGAGAGAATGGAGAGCAATGACTTTTGATTCCAAATCCCTTTTTTGTATGCTTATATGGAATTTTTGTACATATTTTATATTTCATATATTTGAAATTGTATGTATATATGGCATTCTCGTAAGCCTATATGGCTATTTTGTATATATTTTATACTTATATCAACATATATTGATGTGTGCCTACATGACTATTTGGTTAATACAAATCTTTTTTATTGATGGTGTTCATATTTGCATTATAAATCCATGGTTCAATAGATATGAGTTATGTGTATTCAAGTGTATACTTTTTGACTATAGTACCCCTCTGATTTGCTTATATTTTCTAACAGTGCTTTTACTTTGATAGACCATGATACTATGTTGTTATTTGATCATTGACATTGGAGCGATGATAGTTTTTATATTGTGATGTGATGGTACACTTTATGGATGATTATTGATTATGAAATGCTTTTTGATTAGCATAGATGATTATTTGAGTTGATTTTGATAGATGCTCATCTGTAGTTAATTGATGTTTTATTTTCGTCGGTTTTAATGTGACACTGTATTGGTGAAGGGAACGAGATTGCATCATTCGCTTGTGAATGCACTGTGATTCTACGATTTTCTCTTCACGGTGTGTTTGATTCATGATTTATATATATGTACGACATATGTTTTTATTGCAAGATTGCAAGTACAGGACATTGACTCCACCTGGATTCACATGAGGTTTGAGCATGTCCATTGCCCAACAGAATAGTTGATTGAGAGATAGTAACGGGGTTTCCTTGTCAAGCCACAACCCTAGTCACAGTGTGTCGTCAATCCTTATTTCAGTATGCTTTGTTGTTATGTTGTCCACGTTTGTCTTGTCGTTTATTTATTTTGCAAGGTATGTTCTGTGGGAAATTAATGTTAATTAATGCTTATAATGGTTTTTAGTGATTATTTAATTAATTTTGATTAATGTTGTTAGAAGCTTTATATTTGATTTAATTAATTAAATTAAATTTATTTTGTAAAGTGATTTAATCTTTGTGATTAAATTTATTTTATAAAGTGATTAAATTAATTAGATTAAATTTAATTAGAAATTAATATGTGAATTATGAATTATTAAATGCATAAATATCTTGTAATTATCTTAGAGGAAATATCTGTGATTCGGTTGAAAAGATATTTTATTTGTGACATGTGTTAGAAAAATTAAACACTCTTGTTGGGAAATAATTCTCGAAGAGAACATTTGCATTAACTGTAAGAGGAAAGAGGCTATTTCACGGAAATGAGAAAAAATATTTTGAAAAGTTGTTGAAAATTGGAAAAGGAAGTTCTCAGGAAATTTTGGCTCAGGTTTTTGTTTTTTTTTTCTGGAAAAGTGGATAATTTGGAAGAAGCTTTGGTAAATTGGAATCTGAAGGCGAAGCTCTACTTCAAACATCATTTCCTCAAGCATCCGGAAACAGGCTCTTAAATTTTTTTTATTGTTATGCAAGTTGGAAAGATTTCCTGTACAAGAAGAATATGTTATCTGTGTAGAAGCTTTAATATATTTTGTAAATTTGAAAGATTGTCGTGAAAATTTTAGAGCTTTTGTAGAAATTGATTTTTAAAAAATAGAATACCCAGAAAATTTTTATAGTGAAATCTGAGAGCCTTTGTAGGAAATTGTTTTTAAACAATAAAAATCCTAGAGGGAAAACAATAGAAGATTTGGAAAATCTCTATAGGAATGGATTTAAAATCTTCCTGCCAAAATTTGTGGAAAATCTTATTTGTGTGGGAAAAGATCTTCTTATAGAAGATTATTGTTTTGTTTTGTTTTCCAATTAGTTTTATTTGGTTGGGAAATTGAAAACCTCTGTAAAATTTTGTAAACACTCCTTGTAGAAAGCTTTTTGTGAAAATAATTTTCCCAACTGGAGCATTCATTATACAAATATATATGTGTGTGTGTGTGTGTGTATTTTATATGATATTGAATCCCTGTTAAAAAATTGCATTCAGAGAAAATCTGGGATTGAAAATCTGTATGACAATTTTAATAAATCGTAGGTTTTTGTTTTTAAAAGTTTATAAGTATTAATTGTGGGGAAGCACTGGGGCTACTGCATTGCCGACTCCCCACTGGGGAGAGCCGACGTTGTGAGGTAGTGCCAGCGCTACCCCATAGTAGTTGCGCCCCCTACCATGGGGTTGGCTATGTGTATACAACCAGCACAACAAGCATTCGTCTGCCCTTTTATTTCATGCGATTTTAATATGGTTTTTAAAATTTAAAATATAATATATATATTATATATATGTATACATATTTAAGTATATATTCATTTATATATTTATATATATATATATTGTAATTGTTTGGAAATTGTAATTTATTTTTAAATAATTAAATAATATATTTATGTATATATATAATTATATATATACATATATTTAAATATATATATATATATATATATATATGTATATATTTAGATGGATATTTCTATAACAGGTGCATGTAATAACACAAGTTAGTTATTTTAAAATAAAATGTTTTAAAAGAAGAAATTTGATTTCTATATAGTTGAAATTGGGAAATTGATTTAAAACAAATGGATTTAATTTCTTTGTTGTCTGTAAATGAAGTTGTAATAAGCTAGTTTATTTGGGAAATGTGTTATTGTATTTTCTTGAAATAAAAATTGGATTTAAGAAATCCTAATGATAGTTTTTATTTCCTTCCTGAATTGCTTATTAAATTATAATTTCTTCTGTTCACATTTTTGGGGAAATAGGTTAGCTATGTTTGTAAGTCTTCCAGATGATGTTGTTTTCTTGAAGGGGTTGTTGTGATTTATGGTTCATCCCTTTGATTTCCTTGGGTAGTGCACTTAGTTGTAATTCAGTTTAAACACCCGGTTACTATGAACAGGATGTGTTGCCTCTTACATTATGGTTGATATTTATTATTGGTTTTTGTGCACTTTGTCTACCCTTGGTTTTTGGATTAGATCTTTGTGTTGTCAGTAGGGGAGTGGCTCTCACTGGGGGCTGGCACACAAAGTGGTGCCAGGGTAACTCATGTGAGAGTTAGTTAATTTAGTGGAAATTAAATAAATATATTAGGGGAAATGGTAGCTTAAATCATATAACTTGTTAATTGTGCCTCGCTCATGGGCTCAAGGGCTTGTTTAGACTTGGGATGAGACGAGAAGGCTTGGAATGGAAAAATCATTATCTTGTTCCTTTGAAAGATAATTGATTATGCATTAGTATGCATGTGGGGTCGGGGGTCGTCGGAGGCTACCAAGGTAACCCAAGATGGGGGTCGAGGCCTAGGAAGATCTGCAAGGGTAACCCATGCAGCTTTGTGATGACACTCCTCCGATGACAATAGTATGTATTGTACAGTTGATATACTTGATTGTTTTACTTTGGAAGCAATGTAACCTTTATATATGTATTGTTCTTGTATGGTATAGTATTGAGTGTTGTCTGTGTCTAGAGGTTGTTGGTTTTGCTTATGAAGCCTTTTTACTATCTCCTAGTACGAGGGGTGGGCCTTCAGGTACCACTTGGTTGGGTGGAACGTGCACCTTACACCATTGGGTTCCCATTTCATGTTCATGATGATAGGATCTTCCAAATTGGAGAGCTCGTTTGTACCAGTTGTTTTGTACTATTTCTTATGTTTTTTGGTATCAAATGGATACTTTGTATATGTACTACTCCTCATTTGTTGTAACACCTCTCTAAACCCAAGCTGGTAAGATAACATTTTGATTTTGATTTGATATTTTAAATGTTGAATGTTATTATAATGAAATTCGATATTGTTGATTAAGTGAAAAGTTATCATGATTAGCTATGATGATGTAATTAATTGATATATATATGGTAGTTAACTACAGTCATGATGCAGTATGTGTTTCGACTATGTATATATGTATATGCGATATGTATGTTACAGGTACCAGGTATCGACTCCACTTGGCTTCACGAGTCTGAACGTACCTTCCTTGACAGTGGTTAACAGAATATAACACATTGGCCAACCCTTGATCTAAACCCTTATCGTTGTACCCAGTTGGGTATGATCTATCTTTGATTAATTAGTGCAAACCTCAGATACTGTAATTGGTCATGTTTCAGAAAACCTTAATCCCTTATGTGGTCAGCTTGTGAAGAGTGTCTGAACTTTTAAGTTAAATTGTATTTTTCCATAAATTTTAATTTAGGAAATACATTTTATGATTAAATGGGGAATTTAATTTTTTTAAAGGGATAATTGGGCTTATGTGTATTATGTTTAATCGTAATTGCATGATTTGTGTGATTAAATTCATTTACGAAATTGTAAGCATTATTTATTATTTAATTTTAAGTTGTGTTTATAAAAAAAGGGTTAAATTGTGATTTTATGTTGAATGCTAATTTATGTTATAAATTGATTATGTAAATTATAAATTGGAAAAAAAAAAAATGATATAAATTAGTATATGTTAAAAGATAATTTTAATATGGTTTTTCAAAAAAAAAAATGTGAAATGGGAAAAAAGATTTTAAAAAGGAAAAAGAGAATTCATTTTTGGGGGAGTAGCATATTTTGGGAGAGAAAATGTGAGGGAAAAACCCTTTTTTGTTGAAAATTTGATTTGTTCATTGTGGGAACAATTGGGTATGAAATTTCATGGGATCAGTTGCATTTGGATAGGAATGGGGAAATGAAATGATGGCTACGATTTCGTGTGCTTTTGTGACATGTATGCAAACTTATTCTCACATGAATTTCTTGTCTGGGAATTGAGGTATTTTATTATTTCTTCCTATTTACTTGATTTTAAAGGATTTAAATGATTCTAAATGCATTGGTATTATGTTAGAATCATTCTATTAATTAGAGGCACAAATTGTTGTTTTTATGTTAAAAATGTGTTGTTGGGCACATTTAGATCAAAAGGGTATTCTTACAATTTTAAATTTCGAATTTTTAAATTTTAAGCTTTTTTAAGCTCCATTAATGGTGAAACTTGATTATTTGTGAAAATTGGGTTTGATTTAAAACCAATGGGCGTTTTTATGTTAAAAGTGTGTTGTTGGATATATTTAGATCAAAAGGGTATTCTTACATTTTTTATTTTCGAAATTTAAAATTTTAAGTTTTTTCAAACTTCATCAATGGAGGAACCTAGTTATGTGTAAAAATTTGGACTTTGTTTAAAAGTGGAATTTTGAGAATATTATTGCATATTATAATAGGGAATGATAGAAAATGTATATGAATTCTTTGAATGAGATCGTTTCGTATCTATTTACTTGTTTAAATTTCTGATTTGTTATTTTAGTGTAAAAATGTGAATAGTGTCAGAAGAGGTGTGAATGCCTTGTGTTTTTGGATGTGAATTCCATTGTGAGTTGCACTATTGTTTTGGCTATATTTCTTTGTTTATATGGAATGAAATGAACCCTAGGACTAGTTACTAGAGTGAGTCGTGGAAGTCATTTATAGTTTATTGGATACTTCTGCATGCCTTTAGTGCTCTTATAGGCTAAAAAAGGTTGGGAAGACATGCCCACTCATGGAGTGTGGGACTTGTGTAGTTGTGCATTCTTATTGTATGAAAGGATCCCAAGTTTATTTGATGTCATTTCTTTTGGGCACACGTTATGACTCTTCATATGCTTACACTTTAACATCTACATCCCATTTTGAGTAACACCTAGAAAATGTATGTTCCTTCCTTTTTTGGTGTTGGGTTGAATACTATGTTCATATCTTGTGGAATGACTTGTATCTCATTTAATTTCTCTTATGAGTGATTGGCATATTAACAGTAATGGCTTGTATTTCATTGATTCCTCTTATGAGTGACGTGTGTGGCATGTGATTTCCATGTGTGAGTAGGTTGTATGCCACGTAATCCATGTGTTGGAATATTCTCTTACTTTGTGTTGATGCATTAAATGTTTTATGTATTTGCATGAATTCTACTCTTCTCCCTTGTGTGAATTGAGTTGTTTGACGTATATGTTAGCTGCCCTATTTGGGAAGCCTAGTCTTATCTTGAATGAAGTGTATTCATTGTGATTGGCATGTGTGTAACTCTTTACCTTGTGCTTGAATCTTGCTTGAGTGTCTGGGCCGTGTGACTATCTCCATGAGCACAGCGGGGTGGACCTGCGGGTACCACATGGTTGGGTGGCGTTGCAAACCACCGTTAGGGACTGAAGATCTCGACGTGGTGGATCTACTTCATGTTTGTTTGCCTCCTTTTGTTCTCTCATGTCTCCTTCTCTTCATACTTTTTTATTAGTGTAAAGGTTATAAATGGATAATTCAAGGACCTTGAGTCCTAATCTTATAATTGTAATATTGTTATTGGACCTTCCTCATGAAGGACGTTGTAATCAAATAAAATGAGAATAATTGTATGCTTGATTAGACTAGTTTTGGTGACTCAGTGTGGGTGTCGAGCACATGTTTATTGTTGTCTTTTCCTTTCTAATTATTGCAAGATGGATGCATGATTATAGAAATCTCATTTGGGTTTTAAAATGAATTTAGTATCATTTGATATCCTTCTCTAGTGTGGTGAACATTTATGCGTGTCTAGGAAGGTTTTACGAGGGCTTGAGTTGTGTATTTCCTTCATGTTTTAGTCTGCAAAAGTTCCTATGCATCGGCGCTTTCTGTTTGTTGTTTTGTGTCACTGCTGCGAAGTTCCGGAGCAGTAGGTTCCAGAGTAGGAAGTTCCGAAGCAGGGAGTTTTGGAGCAGTAGGAAGTTCTGGAGCAAGAAGTTCCAGAGCAAGAAGTTCTGGAGCAGGAAGTTCTGTAGTAGGAAGGTTTCGGAGTAGAAAGTTCTGAAGTAGAAAGTTTTGGAGTAGGGGATTCTAGAGCAAAAGTTCTGGAGCTATCTTATTTGCTCATGTTAGAATTTTTCTCTGGAAATTGGATTAGTCCTCTCCTTTGGGTTGTGTATGGCCATGTTTGGCCATGTTTGTTGTCATTATATCATATTGGCAATTGCTTTATGTGTAAGTTATTATGTATGTTTTCAAAAAAAAAATTATCTAGTCCTCTTTTGGCTCTTACCAATCGGGGTTGCATTGTGGGATGTTTCATTTGTATTCGAGGAGGTTCTTGTATCATGGTTATTGTAACATTATTATATGATCTTCCTCATTTTGGAAATGAGTCTTATAACTACTTTATGGAATAAATGTAATTTATGAATGATTCATTAATGTACTTTGTATCTTATGAGATGAGTTTAATGCTTTGGATGTATGTTATTTATTTCATGAGTATTATTTATATGCTATGGATTAGTTTACTTTTGTATATTATGGGATACGAATGTAAGCTTTGTCGTGTACCTTAGAGGATGTATGTATTAACTGTAGTTCACTTTACTTGTTATTAATTACACTTTTAAAATAAATTTGTTACGCTTTCGTTGTGTTTGTATCGTCCTCTAAGGTTACGTGGCAGGGCATTACAGTGACTTACATGTATTCCAATGTATACTTTGCGACTTACGTGTTTTCATGTGTATACCTTGTATTCATGCATATACTTTGTATTAATGCGTATACTATGTATTCATGTGTATTCTTCAAGGATTACGTGTATTTGAGTACTTGTGCTTCACTTATTCACATATATGCTTGACTTATTCATGTGTATACTTATTAATTGGTTAGCCCTAACATTGCTCATTACTATCCTTCATGGTTTGTCTTGAATATTTATTGATTGATGCTAAACAACTTTATTAGTTGATGCTAAACAACTTCAATATTTCCAAGAGTACTAGTAGAGTTACAAATTACAAAATTGCACAAATTGAAAAGAAAAGTTTAACTGTAAATAAATGCATTGATTATTAACTTGATAATTGCTTAAGAATGAGTATAATATATATATCAAGAGATGAACCTTTTAGAATGGCAACTGCCAACTAGAAAATAGGTATGCAACTCCATGCAATATTTCACAGCTAAGCAATCATTATCTTAAAAATCTAACAACTAGCAAACTTATCTAAAGGAATATTTTAGGCAGAATATTCTACACTAACATTTTCATAATCATTGGCTTGTTTCCATGCTCGCTCCCCAATTGTCAACCAAACTTTGTCAAGAAATCCCTTTGATATATTTTTATGTCCATTGGATCGATGGATATAAATCTACCCAAAGCATTCCCAATACTTTGAAAGTAGTAATCCACCCAAAATTGCAACAGGAGATAAGGAAAATGAACCCACATAGGCATAACTGAATAAAGAACAATTCACCCTTAACAGCTTGGTGAAACCATTTCCAAACTTAAAAGATCTTAAAGATAAAGAAGAATTATGATCTATATAATATAGAATTAGTACCCACCTTGATCACTACAAAATTTTCAACCATGGGCTTATCATGCTTTTTCAAATTTGGTAAGAAGGATTATTTAAGATCCTTGAGCAATATATTTCCTAGTGCTCCTTTGTTCTTACATATCTCAATTCAATTTAATTCAAAGAGTTCCATCAAATGCTTTATCTAAAAGCAAAAAAATACATTTTCAATTGGTATTCCATGAGATGTTTCATAAAAATATTCTAGTGTATTTAATCTTTTGATTGGAGCAACTCAATTAAGCAAATGATACATAATCTTCACAATACTTGCAAAACATAATATTCATAGTAGATGATGAGTAGTTAACTTCTTGACACATTATCATACAAACATTTATCTTGAATAGTCTTTAAACATTTTCACAACATAATCCTCACAATACATAATGAATTGTTATGCTCTTGATCCATCACCATATAAACACATTGAAAGATGTATATGTCAACTTTTTGCAATATTATTTCTTGTATAGGAAATGGACTTGGGAGAAAGCTTTATAATTTGTAATAAAAAAAAGAAATGGACTTCGGTGAAAACTTTATTTATCACACTAAATAATAAATGTATGTGAGAGCATCACTTTTTTCTCTTAGACTCCAATTTTGAAGCATAGAAAATCATTTCAAATGAAAATGACAAAATGCTTCACAACTAAAGTTGTTAACTAAGGAAGAAATAAAATGTTTCCAAGTTCCACCATTGAATGCATTTTCAATTGGTTGTCTATTGTTGTAAGGGAAAGGAGGATAATTAAAAAATGTCTTGCCCTTGTTAGATTAAAGATGATCATATTTTTTTGGTGTGGAAAACTTAGACTTATCAACTGTCGTGTGAATGTTTCTTTTTTTATTGTTTTGTATACCATCATAAGAGATTGAGCCGGTTGAACGTTTCTCGAAGTGATTCAATGTGTTTGGGTGCAAAAGAGGACCATGCATAGGGTAAACGTACCCATCTAGATGCATTAGAACAATTTGTTTTGTCACAGAACTTGCTGAACGAAAGTTGCGCCACTTTGCAACTTTACACTGCTTGCATTTGACACTTTTTCCATCAAGTGAAAATTGGACACCACAAAAAAAACTCTGAGATAACAAAAACCAAGAGAGGTTATTATAGAGGGGCCCTACGTGATCCTGATGCTTCTGACAAATATTTTGTAAGCATCACGATTTTTGAGTAATAGCTTGTTAAAGATTGCAACCATTTTGCACTTTGGACTCTTAAGGGATCGAGCTGGTTAAACGTAGCTCAGAGTGATTTTGCATGTTTGGGTGTGAAAGAGGACCATTCATAACATAAACGTACCCATCTAGATGTGTTGAAAATTTTTGTTTAGTCACACGAGTTGTAAGACAAAAGTTGCACCACTTTGCAACTTTACACTACTTGCATTTGACATTTTTTCCATCAAGTGAAAACTAGACACCATGAGAAAAAAATTCGAGATAACCAAAACTGAGAGAGGTTATTATAGAGGGGTGCTACATGATCTTGATGCCTCTAATCGAGAGTTTGTAAGCATCACAATTTTTGAGTAATAGCTCGTCAAAAATTGCAACTATTTTTCACTTTGGACTCTTAAGGGATCGAGCCAATTGAACGTAGCTCAGAGTGATTCGACATGTTTGGATGCAAAAGAGGATCATTCCTAGTATAAATGTATACATCCAAATGTGTTGGAACAGTCTATTTGGTCACACGAGTTGCAGAACAGAAGTTGCACCACTTTGCAACTTTACACTGCTTGCATTTGACATTTTTTCCATCAAGTGAAAACTAGACACTACGGCAAAATGACTTCGAGATAAAAAAAATTAAGAGAGGTTATTGTAGAGGGGACCTACATGATCTCAATGCCTTTGACAGAGAGTTTGTAAGTATCATGGTTTCTGAGTAATATCCTGTTGAAGATTGCAACCATTTTGCACTTTGGACTCTTAAGGGATCAATTTGATTGAACGTAGCTCAGAGTGATTTGACATGTTTGGGTGAAAAATAGGACCACGCTTAGTGTAAACATACCCATCCAGATGTGCTGAAACAATCCATTTGGTCACATGAGTTGCAGAATGAAATTTGCATCACTTTGCAACTTTACACTGCTTACATTTGACACTTTTTCCATCAAGTGAAAACTAGACACCACAAGAAAATGACTCTAAGATAACAAAAAACAAGAGAATTTATTGTAAAGGTTTCCTACATAATCTCAATTCCTTAGATGAAATTCCTGTAACTAACACGCTCTCTAGATAACAAGCCATCAAATATTGTTTCCCTTTTACAATTTGGACAGTTAAGGGATTACATTGCATGAATTACAAATGTTTGAGGGCAGCAATAAATTTCAAAATTTTAGTAAATATCATTACAAATGTTTGAGGGAATCAATAAATAGGCACTAGGGAACTAGATCCCAAACCCAATTACAAATGTTTGAGGGCATACATGAATTTTTAGTTGGAAAACATGTGTGAAGAACTTGTGGGGTACTTGAGTTAATTTATGTTACTTGAACAACATCTAACAAGTCATACATGCTTCTATTACTTGTAAATGTGATTATTTTTATGACATGTTGACATTATTTTATGACATTATGCATAAAAAATGTTTACAAACTGAACTTCTTAAATGTTTATGTGAATAGATGGTATGCTATATTGCTATTGATATATAATCATTAGGTTGATTTGTTTTAATAAATAATTTTTTTATAATAAGTTAGTCAATTGGTGCTAGTTATAATAGGGAGAGAATAAAAGAATAAAAAAAATGATTGGTAACCATCAATGGTTATTAAACTCATTATATTAATAATATGATATTTACAATAAAATGAGATTTATTTAGATGTCTTAATTCTTATGTTTGTGCTAGAATTGTCTAATATGCTTCCTACACCAATATGACACCCAAGTACTTGTAGGCACAATGCTTTATCAAAACTATCAAGTGGTAATACAAAATCATGAGAAAAAAATCAACCTATGTGAATTTCAACACCCCACTTAAATCAAATATTGAATCAATGTGCCTCATTTTCATGCACACAAATTCAACTTATAAGATTCTCTTACAATAACCAAAAATAGGAGTCAAGGATGTCTTAGATACTCCATTCTCATAGATCATTTACAATGTCACTCATACATTAAAGATGCTCTTATAATGTCTACATCATAGGTGCTCATAATGGGATTAACTTCAAATGAATAACTTGAAATTCCCTCACTAAGTTTGACATACATTTTTATAATGTCTACACCATAGGTGGTCATGATGACATTAACTTCAAATGAATAATTTAGTACCATCTGCTAGTCTTGCTAGTCTTGAATCTGGCATATACTTTATAACTTGATTTGGGTTTACTAGCTCCCACCTAAACAAAGAAGAGAGATTGTAAATATTAATAAGATCACATAATCACATAATCAATTCAAATAAACATGTGATATGTCAATAATCTAAAACTTGTCTACTCAATTATGCAATATATTATAACTTGTCACTAGTCAATCTAGTCCATTGAATATCCTAAAAAGTAATTTTTATATGAATATCAAGCATACCCCCCATCTATCAAGATTAAATTTTAGAGGTTCCTCGAAGTAATGAGGATGAACATGAATATAACGTAACCAAACTATTACTTTCCAACTTTTTGGAAACTTGTAACATGTATAAAAACAACACAATTTAATCTTCCACTTACTTTACTAATCTATTGAGAATATCCTATATTAATTTTTTTTGCATATTTTTGAGAAAAAATAAAATACCATTAAACTTGATATCCTTTGCCACAATTCTAAACATAAATTGTGCTACATTTTCAAGTATGATAACTTCATCAATCACCTACATACATGATATAAATATTAGATGATAGCATTGGCATCATACAAATTAATGTGTATACTTAGAAATTAATAAGAACCAATGTGCATACTTACAAATTAATCCAACGAACCATCCAAGTTTTCTCTACTCTTTATTGTGTCAAGTATTGCCTCATGGTCAGACACACGTACCTTCCACAAGGTCTTGTTCAATGGTCTACCCCCATATTTGATCAAATGGACATTGGATGCCACAACAAGGTTCAAGTAATGAAGAATCTTTTGATGCATGTCAAAGTCCTAAAACAACCAAACATTACCACTCTTATGTGGGTACCTTCTAAGCCATGTTCCAATAACAACAATTAGGCCTATAGGGTATTCAATGTTTTCTCCATCTATAACCAGGGCCTCCAATTTCTTTTTAGCCTCAACACACTGACACAAGTAATAATTTATTCCCTCATCATTTTCTTCATTTGTAATAACTGCATAAACATGACCTACATTGATATGTGCAACAAATTGTGGGAGTAAATGGTGACTCCCCAACACCTCCAGGAATAGTTGCTAGACCAAAACAACTTCCACAAGAGATAAAATGGCAAGAAATATTTCTTCACAATGCAAGATTGAATAATGTTTGAATATTCTTCAATAAGCTTCAATTGATGCAATGCAAATGTACATGAGAGGCCTTGCTTATAAAGGAAAGGTAGCGAGATAGGATTAGACAAGATCATGACAAGTGTCTTAATCCTATGACATGAGACAACTAACTACCTAGGAATCATGCAATATACCTAGATAAGATAAGTTATAGAAAATCCAACTAAGACTTCTAGAAATAATCTTTTATCCTAAGTAAACTTAACATGTGAATATGTCCCCTAATTACCTAGTGAATGAATTATCTAGGTACAAGACATTTATTCACATCAACACCCCCCGTTAAGTGCAACTTAGGGAGAATATTATTATGCAAAGACTATGACTATGGGTCCTGGCTACTAGGCCATGTTAGGTACCCATTTACAATGCAAATGAAAACAATGCAATCTCTCACAAACAAAGAAAATGAGAAAACCTAGTGGGACAAAACTCCTCTCCAAAAGAGAAAACAAAACAAAGAAAAATAAACATGATGTATGGAGGAATTAATGATAACACCCAAATACTACATCCATCATGTATATACAATCAAATACCCCCCCATAAGAGGGAAAAAGAGAGACCAAATATCCTCCCCATGATGAAGAATCTCCAATGCTGATGAAGCATGCCTAAAAACAAAAGATGATCCAATGTCTACAAGAAACATATCTTCCCTTAGGAAGAAACAAATCCATAAGCTGATGAAGAATCCACTCCATGTCCAACTAAAAGGAGGGAGAATGAATGTTCAAAATGTATGCCTCTGAAAATTGAGTAGGAATCTCCAAGCTTGAATGAGTCACAACATAATCATGGTCAAACTCAACCAAGAAACATGACTAATCAAGTGAAGGAGGAGACTCATGAATGTCAATCTTCAAAGACAAAGTAGATGGTATAATAGTTGTGTTGAAACTGTCATCAAACATGAGAGAAACTCCCTCAAGTGTTTCCTCCAAATATGCAATATGAGACTCCATTAACAAGTTAGAAATACCTGTCAAATACTCATCCCACAAAGCAAGATCTGAAAAACTATGATTATCTAGTTGAATAGAAGCACCAATGGCTGAAGAAGCAGGAGGTGGAGTAGGAAGCTCAACATTTGTCTCTACAATACCAAGGTGTAGATGACCAAAATTCTCCTCACAAACATGGTTCACACTCAATGGAGTGTGTGATGTAGTCAAAGGAACATTACATTCTTTTGAAGAAAAATGTGAAAAGGAATACACACTAGATGAATGATCAACCATCTCGATAGAAACAATATCCCTAGTCTCTAAGTCCCTTATGTACACTCTATCTGGAATGAACTCAATTGTTTTACCTTGAGCCCCATGAGTAATTTGATAAATAGAAAGGAGATTGGTGGACAAAGAAGGAACACAAAGTACATCATTGAAAGTCCCTTCCCCCATATCAATAGAACCATTCCCACTTACCTTCATATATGTATTGTTACCCATCAAAATATGAGGTGAATTACAAGGCTCAAAAGAAGAGAACATATCCATAGAAGATGTCATATGATGAGATGCCCCTGAATCAAGAAGTCATCTAGTAGATTTAGGACTTGTAGAGGCCAAGAGTACTTGTCCTTTCATTTTGTGTAGCCCAAAAGTAGATGTTGTATTTTCTGACTGAGATGATGATAATGGTACTGTCGATTGAGATACTAAAGAAGAAGTAGAAGACACTGATGAGGGCAGCTGCATGTTATTCATTTGAAGGTGTGTGAGCTCATCAATATTCTTATTATAAAATCTATGCTCATCATGTCCTAACCTTTTGTAATATGCACATTTTAACTTCTTCTTTTTAGATTATTCCTCTTTTGAAGAGGGTGTAGACTCAGGAGTGCTATGTGAAGGAAAATCTTTACCTTTCTCATTAGACTTGGGAGGCTTGTTTTGCTTCTTACCTTTTTCACTTGAAGCCTTTGTATCCTTTGAAAAAAGAGAATGAGATGTAGAAGACTTCAATGTGCCCATGAGTACCAACTTTTCTTGTTCCCTTGTGAGTTGAGCTGCAAATTCATCAAGAGAAGGCATTCTGTATGCATGGCCAAGGGCATCCATTGTAGCATATAATGTAGAAACAAACACTGAATAATCAGGACCAAGCTTAGCAAGAATAGAAAGAATCAACTATTCATCCTCTTTAGTGACCCCACAATTAGATAACTGAAATCTAAGAGAGTTGAGCTTAGAGAAGAGGTCTTGGCTATTGTCAAAATCTAAAGGATTAAGACCCATTAGTTCATTCTCCAACTTAAATTTCCTCATCTTATCTGGCTTACCAAAGAGACTCTCTAAAGTAGTCCAAACTTGATTAGGATGTGTGCAAGATGCAACATGATATCTAAGATCTAGAGAAATGGACAAAAGAAGAGTACCGAGAGCTTCATCCCTTCTATCAATCCATTTTTTCTCTCTTTGGCTCCTGCAAGTTCTGGATCTTGACCAAATGTGATTCTTTGCAACTTCAATTTCAACAATAATAACTCCATTTGTGATCTCCACTCATGATGGTTATATGGAGTTAGAGACACCACTTTTGGAAAATCCATGATACAATCAGATATTACAAGAGAGGAACAACAAATTTCCCTCACAATACAAGAAATCAACCCCTTTGTCCCAAACAAATTTACACTTATTTTGCAAATTTACAACAATGTATCCCAAACTACCAAATCAGCTTCAAACTGAAAAACTAAAAATTTGGAAACAAATCTGCAAAAAGTGCATGAATACAATTGAATTGCTCCTTAATACCTTCCTAATGTCGCAAATTTGGGGAAAAACGGGGTTCGAGGAAAAATATATGAGCTCAGAGGCAGTAAACGATGATCGGGCTTCAACCTGGAAAAAATGGCACAAAACACGACGAAGATCTAATGAGGAGAGGACAACACCCAAATATGTCGATGCCAAAGAAGGTACTCTGTTGTTTGAAGGATGAGAGAGGCCATACTGATCTGCATAAATTTACGTCGGTGATGATGATGCCAATTTGACCGACATACCATATAATATGGCTTCAGATTGATTGGTTGGGCAACGATTTGATTTGACCCTTTCCTATAGATGTGACCATAGATTTGACGAAACCTTGTGGCAAATGATTTGACAACAACCGCATGCAAACAAGAGACCAAGTACACTAATGCAATTGAAGGGTCAGCAACCAGATCTTTCACGGGAAGATGCAGTTTGTGTATAATGCTTACGCTAGTAGATAATATGTTGGGTACCCTAAGAATATTCAGCCGACCAAATATTTTCGACCAAGATTTTTTTAAACCCTGAAATATTTTGAAATAAATTGCCCAAATATTTTACAAATTTTTCCCCAAAATTTAAATAAACAAATTGCATAAAATATTTTTTTAAAAATATTTTTTTTTGTGAAATTGAAAAATCCTACCATTTGGGAGGTTTTCCTAGCAAAAAAAAATTTCCTCAAAAACAACTTTACCCAAAATGGATGAATTTACAATCAAAATTCATCTGCGTGGTCACCTAATCTCAATTGTGAGGTCCTTGAAACCGCAATCTGCACCCAGCAAAAAACTTCAAGCCAACACAATACCCTCAGATCTAGGAAGGAATCTGCAACACCTAGAGAGCTCTGATACCATGTGGGAGTAAATGGTGACTCCCCAACACCCCCAAGAATAGTTGCTAGACCAAAACAACTTCCACAAGAGAGAAAATGGAAAGAAATATTGCTTCACAATGCAAGATTGAATAATGGTTGTATATGCTTCAATAAGCTCCAATTGATGCAATGCAAATGTACATGAGAATTCTTGCTTATAAAGGCAAGGTAGAGAGATTGGATTAGACAAGATCATGACAAGTTTCTTAATCCTATGAAATGAGACAACTAACTACCTAGGAATCATGCAATATAGCTAGATAAGATAAGTTCTAGAAAAGCCAACTAAGACTTCTAGAAATAATCTTTTATCCTAAGTAAACTTAACATGTGAATATGTCCCCTAATTATCGAGTGAATGAATTAGCTAGGTACAAGAAATTTATTCACACCAACACAAATTAGATGAAATTAGTCTACATTACAAATACACTCCAAAGTAAGATAACAATAGGAATTTCAAAAACTATTCAAGTAGATATATTACTTGGTTGAACTAGATCTGATATGTGGTCAAAGTCAACTGATGATTCCATCTAGGTTAGTTCCAATGTTGTCAGAGGGTGATAGGTGTGAAGTGGGCTAATATAACTTAACCACCATTTCTCAACCCACTCCTTTGACTCACACTCATCTTAGGATTGCATTGTACATGAAGAAAAAAAACATGCCATCTTCCGCATATGGATACTCCATGAACCTGCATTTGAGATAAGGAAAGAATGTAGCTCACTCAATCCTATCAGTTTACAACAATCCTCAGATGGTGTAGTTTTAGTATCATCCATCAACCAAAAAATCTATGAACTGAAGATTTACCTTCATTACGTGGACCCATCGAAGCATTACACCACTCGATGATTGATTTTGCATCTGTCAACTTTGCATTGTCTTTATACTTTAACTCTTCTCATGCTAATACTCTTTTGACACATGCTCCTACACCATCATGCTCCCCCTTTCCATGCCTGGCCTCACAAAAGTTCCACATATGTTGAACACTTGTAATGACATGCATCCTACTCAACCAGTAGAACATGCACAAGTTCTTGAACTATGCTACACAATTATTTGACCATATTATATGTTGACCGTATGTTATGCCCTGATGATCCAAATCACTGTAGAACAACTGGAAGCAACCTTGCACAAACTCTAGAGAATGTATGCAATCATTACTAATATAAAAGTGGTAATCCCTCAATACCTTCCTTTAGTCCTCTATACTATCAGTTGCATGAATGAATGCTATGTGCACAAATATAGAAACCTATGTGGAGTTGTAATATTGTGACTGCACCTCACATTACAGCTGTAGAGTGTAGTTCTTTGCAAAGTCGACCACTGGAACTATGCTACCAACTAGAAAGGTGTCCTTACATAACTTGAATTGCAATTCCAACCATTGAGCTCTATGGGTATGCCTTGCATACTCATACACTATACTGTCACGAAATGTAGACATAAACTAATAACTAGCATCTTCTGAATAACCAAATCACACATTTTTTCTTGATTACCATATTTTGTAACGTATGCCATTTTTTATACTTCCTGAATTCTACTAGTTGCTTTCCCACTGCATGTGTGCTTTCCATATGTTGACATACTAGCATACGTTGCAAGCCACCACAACACTGACATGAACCATCCAAGCATAGTTTCCTGTAGAATATTTGACCATCCTCTCTTTCACATAATTTTTTGATAAGAACTCTCTTAAAGATGTTGGTGGGGCATGTATGCAACAATCCTATAAAACATCATTAGTATGTAAATCTAAAAATATAGAATGATAAACATCATAATGGTTAGATAATTCAATATGTAATTTACAACAAGTAGTGCATGTGTGATTTATCTTGAGATAAAAAGGTTTAAGAATTTCAAAATATCTTTGAGAAATTTGAATTTGAGGATAATTCTCTTGAAATTTACAAAAGAATTGGGTTTGAGTCATATCGGATGTGGCTCACGGTTTCGAATACCGATTCTCCTTCTTACCACATCCATTTGATTTGGAGATGGCCTTGTGTTATTCTTCCATTAATCTTCAATTAGTGTTCTCAATGCTTCAACAACTGGTTAATCTTTTCGTAGGAGTCTCCTTCAGAATTCCCATAATTCATTTGAATTGGTGCCCTCAATTCTTTGGCCCCTTTGAACAACTCTTGATAAAGTTTTTCTATTAATTCTCAATTGTTGACTTGTCTTTCTAATGAGATGAGATCTCCTTATTTGACTACTTACCAAAGTCAATGTAATGACACATCAGGTGACATTACTATCTTTTGAGCATGAGGTCTTACCCACACTCTCATAAGCATCCATTAGATTCTTCACAATAGTATTTTCACTTGAAGCATTTGATGTTCTCAACCCAAGTATCTTCATGATGTTTCTATACTTTATACCTCGCATCATTTCAATAAATAGTTGACATCTTGCAGTCTCATTTAGCCTTTCAAAGAACAATTTCCAAATCTTATCAGCATATCTTCTACTTGAGTGCGTTCTAAAATCTTACCTTATATTGGCTACAAAATATTCTCATTCATATTAATCAAATACTTTGGCTTTCTATGCAAAATTCTAGGTGGTGTTCTCCTAGTTACATACATCTCAACATTAGCAATTTCATCAATATTTAAGTGAGATGGGCTAGATCGCGTATCTTTGATCGAGGTTGGAATAGACGACATACCTTGAGGTTGACATGGGGATGATGGTGTACCTACTTCGTCAAATGCAAGTGATGATGTACTCTCAACTTGAGATGTGGTGGATGGTGTCCCTCTATATTCACTTACGGTAGATGGTGTCCCTCCATATTCACTTGTGCTAGATGGTGTCCCTTCGTATTCACTTGTTGTAGAGGGTGTGTCTCCAACTACGATATTCAAATCTCTCTTAGCACGATGCTTTCAAATTCGTTCCCTTTGTGCCACCAATGCCTTTTCTCTTTTTGATGGTTGACATTCCTCTTCAATTGGCTTGTTTTCATCAATCATAACCAATTTCTTCTTCTGACGATATTCCCTCATCCATTATTTTTTCTTTGCTTTATTAGTTTTTTACTCTTCCTTTGTTGGTTTATTCCTTCTCCATTTCCTTGGCATAGCGGATAATTTTACCTGTAGCATGATAATGAGACAAATATTAGTTACTAAAAAAATGAATCCAAACAAATAAATGAAATATATGTCATTCAAGGATTCATACAAAATACTTACAATCATCCTGTAGAAGAGTATTTATAGCATAGACAAAGGTCACATGATTTTTTGGATGGAATGCCTTAAAGAAATGTGGTCATGTGGCATGCCATGGTTGCAAGATAGGATGAAAATGGAAGCATGGACAAGGCATGTGAATTGTTTGACAATAATGTTTTGGTAGAATGTATGCAAAATGTGGTACCCATGACAAGCTAGTGAGATCACTAGCTTGTCAATGCAGTCACTAGCTTGTCAATGCGGTAGGGTTGACATGGTAGGGGCTACTTGAAATAATACCTCAGTTGTTAATGTGTAGGCTTTGGACCCATATTTTTCTTTGATGACATAAGTTCCTAACCAATTAGGGCTGAATTTTCCTTTTTCATGTGGGAGAGCATTGCCATTACGTTGATTTTCATATAACACCAAGTCACCTCTATTAAATGCACAAGGGATGACATTATCGTTATAACCATGTTGTATTCTTTTGGAATAAGCTTGGAGATGCTCAAGAGCATTGATACACTATTCATCGATCATTTCAAGCTGATGCAATCACTGCTCTTTATAAGTAGTATCATCAATAATCCCTTTAAGAGCAATTCACAATGAAGGAATCTCTAACTCCAAGGGCATTATTGCTTCAACACCATAAACAAGGTTATATAGGGTGTTTCCAGTAGATGTTCTAATGATTGTACGGTAAGCCCACAATGCATAAGTTAGTTGAGTATGCCAATCTTTGTTATGTTTACTTATTATTTTTCGTAGAATTTGTTTAAGAGTCTTGTTAGTTGATTCTGCTAGTCCAAGAATTTCCAAGAATATGAAATTTTTCCAAGAATTTCTTCACGTCATTGTTTTTAAACAGAGTTTCATCATTTGAAATCAATGTAGAAGGGAGACTAAAGTGAGCAATAATGTGTTCCAATATGAAACGACATATTGCATCATATGTCGTGGAACGAAGAGGAATAGCCTCTACCCATTTTGTAAAATAGTCAGTTGTAGTAATGATAAGTGTATGTTCAACAGAAGATGGTGGTGATATTTTTCCAATAAGATCTAAACCCCAAATCGAGAATGGCCAAATAGGAACTTGGGCACGAAGCTCAGAAGCAAGAGCATGAATCAATTTTTTGTGTTCTTGAAATTTATGATATTTCTTCACGTATGAAAAATAATCTTGTTCCATGTGTCTCCAATAGTATCCTACATGAACTAATTTTTGAATTAATGATCTTCCTCTAAAATGTCCCTCACAAGCACCTGCATGAGCTTCTTCAAGTGCTATAGGGATTTTAGATTGTTTAAGACATCTAAGTAAAATACCATTAAATGATCTTATGTATAACACATCCACAAGGATTATATACTTAGATGCAATTTTTTGAAGATAAGCTCGAGTGTTCTTTGTGTAGGTTCAGGAAAAGTTCCTTCTTTTAAATAGTTGAATATCGTTATGTACCATTCATTATGTTTTTTAGTATCAATTAATAACACTTCTTTTCTTTTATCATCTATCGGTGGTTTAGGGATCATTTGAACTGTAAATGTGAAACCAATAAAAGGATCTTCAGGAGACACAAGGGAAGTGGCGCTTGGCATTGCATCTGCATGCCAATTATCCTTTCGTGGTATGTTTTTTATCGTATATGAGTCAAATTTATCTAATAGTGTCATCATGAGGCCTTATATCGAATGATTTTATCATGCTTTGCTTGATATGAATCATTTATAAATTTTTAGTAATTAATAGGGAATCACCAAATATAGAAATTTGTTTGACATCTAATGCTAACGCTATACGTATACCAGCTATTAAAGCTTCATACTCTGTAGTGTTATTTGTATATAGGAAGTTTAAATGGAAAGATAAGGGAATAGGCCTACCTAAAGGAGGAATTAATATAACCCCTTCTCCAAAGCTATTTCAACACTTAGAACCATCAAAGTACAATTCCCATGTTTCTTTTTCTATTTGAATAGTCAACACATTCTCATCAAGGAATGAGTCTCTATTAGGTAACACTAAGGGAGAGGGAGCATCAGCTAATTGGTCGGTCAAGGCTTGTCCTTTGATTGCATCTTGACAGAAAAATTTAAGATCAAACTCAATTAACAACATAACCCACTTGGCTAAGCATCCCAATAAATCTATTTTAGCAAAAATGTACTTTAAAGGATCAAATTTTGTCATCACGACTTTTTGCATTCAATAAGTAATGTCTCAATTTTATTGTAGTAAATATGAGAGCTAAACACCGTTTTTCTATCATTGTATATCATGTCTTGTAATCAATCAAGGTTTGACTAATGTAATTTAAACAGGATGTTCTCTACCACTATCATCTTGTTGAGCCAACAATGTTGTGAGAGCATGGGTTGATGCTGCTATATAAAGGATAAACGGTTTATCTTGAATAGTGGGTTGTAAAATAGGTGGAGTAGCAAGGTAATCTTTCAAATTCTGAAAGTCGTGTTTACAATCCTCATTCCAATTAAACTAAACCTCTTTCTTAAAGAGTAATGTTCGGTCTGCTAAGGATGTACAAAATGATGGATAGCTTGAATTCCTCCTTGTAGAGTACGCAATTGAGAAATATTTTTAGGAGGTGGCATGTTAATGATAGCATCAATTTTCTTTGTGTCCACCTCAATGCCTCTACGAGATACTATAAAAGCTTAAAGTTTTCCACTATCCACACCAAAGAGACACTTTTTTGGATTCAATGCCATGTTATATTTTTGCATTCTTTCAAATATTTTCTGAAGGATATTCACATTGTCTTGTTGAGTTAAAGATTTGGTTAGAATATCATCAGTATAATCTTCCAAAATCTTGTGTATGTAATCATGAAATATCAATGTCACAGCTCTTTGATATGTTGCACCCACATTCTTTAATACAAAAGGCATAACTACCCAACAAAATGTTCTTCAAGTTGTAGTAAATGTTTGTTCGTATTGATCTTGAGGGTTGATAAAGATTTGATTATATCCAGAAAATTCATCCATGAACGACAACAAAGCATGTCTTGTAGACGAATCTACTATCATGTCAATATTAGGAAGGGGAAAATCATCTTTTAAAGATGATTTATTCAAATTATGAAAGTTCGTACACATCCTAATACGATTATCAAGTTTTACAACTGCAACAATGTTCAAGATCCAAGGAGAATAATCTATAGGTCGTATAAAACCAACTTCAAGAAGTTTCTCAATATTAGCCTTAACCAATAAAGATATCTTAGGATTCATCTTTCGTATCTTTTTTCTTACCGGTTTAGCATCTTCTTCAAGAACTATGTTGTGTCACTATCTTAGCATTCATACCCGACATGTCCGAATAAGTCCAAGCAAAAAGTTTGTGAAATTCATGAAGTAATGTTGCATGGTCTTCTTGTTCATCTTCATAAAGGCACCTTCCTATTTGAGTCAGTCTTTCTTCGTTAGTTGTATCCATCAGTATGTTGATTGTATCTCCCAAAGGAAGTGCATTTTATTTCAAAGTTTCAGGAATATATTGTTCTTTGTCATTGTCACTCTCATTACTTTCCTTCTCTTCATCCACTTGTTTAGCACTAACCATAGCACATGTGACCTATTTTTTCTTAGGAGGAGTAAATGAATTGTCATAAACTCCTAACATTTCTTTCAAAGCTTCATCATATTCAAAGTATTCTAATGATTCTTCACAAGTTGTATCAACCAATTTAGGATGCTTCAAAGTGAGAGTTGTCTTAGTGGAGTTACCCATGATGGTGTTGATGTTGAGTGAGGGTCTTTTTGTTGCTTGTGTTATCTTAGAAGGAAAATATCCCAAACCACTTTTTGTTTCTTGTGTGTTAGGCTTTATAGGAACACGAATGCCTTGTGCAGACACTAAAAATTGTCCCAGGCTTGCGATTTCTAAATTCTCCATCATTTCCCCTTTTGTCTTTGATAATTAAATAATTTTAATTATTTAATTATTTTCTAAAGTCATATGTCTTCTATTAATTAAATAATTTTTAATTATTTAATTAATTCATTTCTATATTTATTTCTTCCTGATTAATTAAATAAATTTTATTTATTTAATTTTGTCACTAATTAAGTCCCCTTTTTCTAAAATTAAATAAATTCTAATTTATTTAATTTTATCCACTTTCCACTATAATTAAATAATTATTTTTAATTATATAATTATTCATTAGCCTTTTCTCTCATAAATTAAATAAATTTTATTTGTTTAATTTGGTCCACTCTCTTGAATTTTGAATTGAATCATTATTTAATTCAAAATGATTCCTTTTGTCACATTCCTCTATAATTAAATAATTATTTTAATTATTTAATTATTCATTGGCCACCTAAGTTAAATATTTATTATTATTTAATTTCTCCTATCACCTCTTAATCCGTGCCAATCTTATCTTCCACATCAAATCTTATCTCTTGACATCTCATTTAATCCTAGCCCTTGATTGAATTATCTCATAATTTAATCTAAACCCTTTTGTAGTGTCCCTCCATTTCGATCGTCCTGGATCTTGACCTACACAAAAATATCCATATATTTTCTCAACGGATTCTCTTTGGGGAAGATTCTAATACCTTTTTTTCCATGTGTGGTTATATCAACCTTTGCAATCCATGTTCTTGTACTCTCATTTTTACTTTC
Organism: Sequoia sempervirens; assembly: GCA_007258455.2. Lineage (NCBI taxonomy): Eukaryota > Viridiplantae > Streptophyta > Pinopsida > Cupressales > Cupressaceae > Sequoia > Sequoia sempervirens. Next base: position 83,279,482 of record VDFB02000007.1, read on the forward strand.
GGTAAGTTTATATCATCCTTATGCTCTGATTATTTAATGAAATATGTTTCTAATTAAAGTTTAGCTCAAGTTTGTATTCAACTAGCAATTGTGGTTGAAGATGTAATGGGTTTGCTAATAGGTATAATATGAATATATATGGATTGCAAGCATAGTATAGATGTAAAATATTATGGTTTTACTATAATTTTATTGATATCGTAAGGGATATGATTAAATCTATATTGTGATTCAAATAGATTAAAGAAGAAACTAATTGCATAATGTGTTAAGAAATAGATAAATATTAATCTCTAATTAAATTAATAGTATAAACCCAAAACATCAAAATGTATCTATTTTGTTCTCATTAATAAATTTTATGAAATAATGTTATGATGTAAAATGTATTCATGTTGTAACTCTTTTCTCTATTTTATCCTAGTTATGCTTGTCCTTGTTTATCTAGAGCCTTTTTTCATATTTGAATAATGAAGTTGTTGTGGTCTTGAATTATGTGACATTTAGCTAATTTATTCCCTTAAGATAAGAGAGCATCTTATGAACCTTAAGTGGAATCTATGCCAAGAAATAGTTTTGATTTCTCAATAACAATGTATAGTTTCTATGTTTGGAAATTTAATTTTGTTGCCTCCATAACTTGTAGGCGTAAATTTATATTTTCTAAATAGGTCATTATAAACATATATGGCCCCGCACTCGTGCATCTACATTTATTATATATATATATATATATATATATATATATATAGCATTTTACACCTATAAAAATCTGTTTAGATATTTATCATATACATTTATGACATCATATGCCTTATAACACTATGTGCTATTTCTAACATTATGTACACCTTATTTATTTATTGATAACTATAATACCCCTTGTATTGTTGTTTGGACTTGATATTTTATGTGGTTTTGCTTGACACTTTGAGACTTTGATAGTACTGTTTGTTGGTTGGATTGGTTGATTGGATAGTTTAGACTGCTTGATGACTATGCTACTTTATATGATGACATGGATATTATGATATGACATTATGGTTGCAATTGATTTGGGAATTTTTAATTTGATGCAGTAGTATATTGTGATGTAGTAGACTAGTAATTATTTCATGATGATATGATGTGATCAATATAGTTTAACAATGTTATTTTATACTTGAGGCTATAGTTTTTATTATGGTTTGGTGAGGGGACAGTGTAGCACCACTCATTCGCGAGCGCCCTGCTATGCTGCGAATCCTTCTCATGATGTGATGTATTTGATTATATATATGTTGTACACAACCTTGTTTGTATGCAAGAATTACAGGAACAAAGTCTTGATTCCACCTGCTTTGGCAGGACAGGGCGAGCATTAAATTATCCCAATGGGCATGATGTTGAAACAGAGATGACAAGGAAGTCACCCCGTCCCAAGTCTGTCAACCCTTCATGTGTCTAGTGGTATTGTGCATTTTGACTTTGGTTATTTTTGCATTATATGATAGTTGTCTTTTGTGAGTGTACTTTTGTTATTTATTTTGTGTTGGTGTTGTTATGCATTGGGTGGATTAATAGTATGATGTAATTTAAATGATTAAATAATTAAAATGAATGTTATTAGTAATTATTGGAATGACTTTATTAAAATTTAAAAGTATTAAATTAAAAGCTTTATAATAAATTAAAGATAAATAAATAAATAGTGTAAATAATATTATTTAAAAAAGTTGTCATTTGGATAATTTAATTTAATGGCAAGTTGAGAATAATTAAGAGAATAAAATAATTAAATATTTTAACATGTGTCAACTATGAGAGGAAAATTAGAAAAATAGAAATTAAAACTAAAGTTTTCAGTTCAAAAAGGAAAAATCAAGAAAAGAATTAAAAGGACCAATGAATGTTCAGATTTTGTTTAAAAGCTGGTGATGAAATATAAATTTTTCTTTTCATTCTGATTTTTGGGTTTTCGAAAATAGAAGAGGATATTTTTATTTTATAGGAAAAATAAGAAGTTGGATGCACAAGAGGGGTAACAATACTTTACTCTATAAAACTTTGTTGCTCTTTTCATTGTTTTCGGGGGAAAAACTCTTCTGAATAGAATAGTAGACTAAGAATTGGATTGAAGAAATTTGTGGAGGGGTTCTGTAGAAGGAAAGGGAGTTTTTCGAAAAGCCGTGTGGGAATCAAACGAAGGCTTCGTCAATTTCTCAGCAAGCGCAGGACTCCAGGTTCCTTTATTGATCTTTCATTGCTTGTTAAATTTGAAATGGCAAATATGTGGTTCTGTAAAAGAAAAATCATTTGGAGGTTTTAGAATAAATGTGTTCATATCAATTTACTGGGTAACAGATAAAAGAAAGAAAATTTATTGTTTGAGTTTTTGAAAATGTTCTGTATTTTTGTAATTTTGTTTATGGGAAAACTGATCCCTCTCTAAAATAAATGGATTTGTAGATTCATATATATATACATATATATATATATACTTGTGAATATATATATATATATATATATATATATATATATATGTATATAAATATATATATTATATATATAAATAAATATATTTATAAGTTTCTACAGAAAGTACTTGACAAATATATATATATATATATACTCACACACAAAAGTATATACATATATATAAATATAAATATATATTTATATATTTAAATATCACTAAGTTCGAATTTTATGATGGGCCAAACTTTTGTTAATGTTGACATCTTTTTTTTATTGATTGTAATGAGGTTGAGGGGGGGACGGTTGGGCCGTACCCTCCCCTCTCCCCTATTGGGCTGCATCGGGCTGCTCACAGCAGTCCTACGGATTGCTATGCACAACAGCCGTATGGGCTGCTATGCGCAATCCGCGTACGACGGTGATATAAATTTAATTTTATTTTATTTTGATATAATATATATATATATACAAATATATATATATATACATAAATATATATATATATACATAAATATATATATATATATACATACAAATATATATATATATATATTTATATTTATATTTATATATGTATTTTTTTATGGGAACATTTAAATACTAGAAAAAAAGACAATTAGGCCAAAATTATTAACTGGTGAAATATAAATAGAATATTCATGTATATATATGTTTTATATATATATATATATATATATATATATATATGTAATTATATGTATATATATATGTGTGTGTATATAAATAAAATATAAATATATAGATATATTGATTTCTTTTATGAGTGTGGAATTATAAATATGACTGTAATGGTTAATGAAAAAAGAAGTAAAATTATATATATCAGAATTATTATTGGATTCTTATTTCAAAATTATGTTAGGGAAAATAGAGATTAGTAAATGGAATAAAATGAATTGTTTATCTTGGGTCTGTTATAACAATGTGTGGAAATTATTACATTAACTTGTAATTTGGATTCTTGCACATTTGATTTAGCTTCTTTATTATCGTTATGTTATTGCTTTGGCTTTAATCGATGTGGGAACCCAGTTTGCTTTAGAAACCCGCTTAGGGATGTTGTGAACGTTAGTCTTCCAAAGGCTTGAGTCAGGTGTTAGTTGTTGTTTTATCTTCATTTTCTCTAATTGTGGCAATTTATTTGGCATCATTGTTTTGTAAGGGTTGTACGGGATTTTATTGAGACTTTGGTTATGTGCTTTTGGTGAGATGGGAAATGCCTCGTATGTAATCAGTTGAGATTTGATGTTTGTTCTATGTTGGTACAACCCTTGGTTTTGATTATGTTTTGGGTCTCTAGGGAGAGTAGCTCTTCGTGGGGGTCGGCACCTCAAATAGGAGGAAGGGTCAAGATAACCCACATAAGAGTTAGATTAAAAAGTGAAAACTTAATAAAATAATTTAGGGGGATGGGTAGTAATAACATTAATAAGACAAATATGGATACCTCATCTATCCATTAGGGCTTTCGCAGACTAATGGTGGACTGAGAAGGCCATGGTTGGCAAGGTCGTTACCTCGTCCTCATGAGAGGTTAACGACTCCTCATGAGTCACCCTATGGGGTCAGCGCCTCAAGTAGGAGGAAGGGCCAGGATAACCCATGTAGGACTATGCAATGACACTCTCCACTAGTTGCCCTTATGTTTTGTTTCTTGCTTTCCTTTGGAAGTGGTTTATGGTTGTTTCCTTTTGAGTTATTGATGATTTGTTTAATGGTTTTGTGTTGTTGTGGTCGGTATCTTTGGATGTTGTTGTTATGATCTATGTACTCTCATGTTACTGTTATTGGAGTTACTATTATTGGAGTTTAGTCTTGTTGGAATCCTTGGTCGAGGTTACTTCCTTGTCATCTCCGAGCATGGGGGTGGGTGTTTTCTAAAACCCAAGTGGTCGGGTGGAATGTGCTCCGCACCCCATTGGGTTCCCCATCAACGTTCATTCAACACAATATCATCTAGCTGGGGCTTGAGCCAGAGTTTTCTTATAATCAGATGGTCATAATGTATTTCAGATATTCTTTTGTATTGATGTATCTTCCCCACATGTATGGGAAATTATGATGTAACTCATGTATATGAATCATGCAATGTACTAAAATTTGATGTAATGTAAATGTACCTTTGTAATCATTTATGACTTATGGGACTTAATATGGTTTTGTATCATGTGATGTGTTATATTTATGCGTATGTATGTATGGATTCTTAGTAGAGTTAATTTTGTTCATTATGGATATCTTTTGCAATGAACTAATGTAATGACTATGATGGATGTGAAAGTTAGTTAGGTTATTTGGCTTTATGTTTATCTTATGTTATGGGTTAGATTTAAGCAATGTAATGTCGCATTCCCCAAAGGGCTTAGGTGTTTGAAAGTGTATCATGCAGTATAATAATGTATAATGGTACTTTATATGATTACGTATATGTTTACTTTGTATTTAAACAAAAAAATTGTGTGCATAATAGTTGTCCTTTGGGGTTCACATGACGGGCATTACAATAACCATATATACAATCATTATATTTATTAATGAATTAAATGGTTTAAATTAATTGAATGGTTTATATGATAAGTCTTGAGAATCCAAATTTAGGTGGTACATACTTCATGTACATGGGTATTGATATTCATGACGAATATATCTGGTTTGGAATGAAAAGTATAAGTGTAGCTATCCAACTTTGGTCTTTCTTTAAAGCAGATTAAATAAAATAATAGTAATAATTTAATCACTTTACCAATTTTCTTTATGAAGTTCAGCTAGTCCCCTTTATCTATAGGATTGAATGAATCATTCTTGGTCTATGAATCTTTACTGTGGCTAAGGGAATGGTCTCAATGAGTATTCCCCTTAAATTATAGTTGGCATCCTTCTTTAAACCATTCCTTTCATCTCATTGTACATGGAAATCTTGTTATCACTGCGCCCCAAGGAAAATTATTGCATCTCATTCTAAGAAATAATATAGGTATGGAATGGATCTATTATCCATAATAAGATAAGTAAATGAATAAATTAAAATAAAAACACTATAAAAAGACTCTTTCAAGCAGAAATAGGGAGTGGCACGTAAGCTGGGGGCAATAAAGGTTTTGAACTAATGCTTGGTTGTAAAGCTTATCCTACAATTAATATAGAGTGTAAAAGCTGCAATATCTTTCCTTGAACTTGAGAATTTAAAAGCTTGAAATCTGCATGCATGACATCTGTATGTAGGTCTTCATGAGTAAGTTTCATTATTTAGGCATGTTGAAATAGACGATATGGGTCGGCCATTTATTTTGGGATATTGCCTTGTCAAGCAGGGGTCATTAATAGGGACAAGATGGCTGCTTGTACATGATTCATTTTTAATAGCATTATTTTTGTTTTGAGGGGGTGGACTTTGAGGGACAATCACCACTCTCCTCTCTATCATTATTCTTCCCAACGACATCCTTAACAACACATCTTAAATTCTACAAAATACTTGAGGTAAGTCACTTGCCTAGGGTTTTAGAGATCTTCTTTGGGAATTTGTACACAACGTGATCATTTTGGATGTGCTTTATTTCATTCTAAAACGTTATTGTTGCTACCTGTTAAACAAAGGCACTGGTTCTGAGGTTCTATCCATGGTCGTGTGCATTAGAATGTTATTGTATATTTATGCTTTTGCCTTGGGTATACATGTCTACCGAGGCAATTGTAACTACAACACCTAACGGATTTCCTTTATCCTCTATTCTATGTAATTAAATATAATACCTACCTTCCCCGATGATTGCTTTTTCTTGAGATTTTCTTAACCCTTAGAAAAAAATACATTTTTTTCTCATCCTGCAACCTGTACATTCCATGAGATCACATTTCTTTGAAGCATTATGTCAAACAGTTTCGTACCTTGTTTGTGTTCCACATCTTTGCATACATGTTTATCAACATAGTTGGGTGAGATATGATCCACAAGCACCACAGGTTTTACAGGTATCTTAGAAATAAGTTTAGGGTTGTCTCCAAGATAGCCATTACCGGCATGAAGGTCAACCTTGTGCCCCTAATGATCAACTTTATTTTTAATGCAATAAGGGCGATTGATGTGTGAAGTACGTGCAACCCTCATCCTCTAAAATTTCCTATATGCGCGCCCCTTGAAACAAGCTCCTGAGCGCTTCATTAGTTCACCTATTTTGGTGCTTTTGTCACTGTTAAATAAATAATATTAATGAAATGGTGGGAAAAGGGAGAGAGATCCAAAATAGGGTTTCCTATGTTCTTCATACAAAGAACTAATGAACTAAAGATATCCCTCTTCCCACAATTTTATTGAAACTAAGAGATTGCAAGGTGTAGATATTGACTTACAACCCTAGGGTGAGTCATTCAGACCTGAATCTCTAGGTTTCTTAGGACAACAAGATTTGGAATTAAATAGAATTGATTTGATGCAACTAAATCTAATGAAAAATATGACCTAGATGATAAAATGCAAGATCCTGAAGCTATACCTTAATTGAAAATATAGTTTGCAGGAAGATTTGAGAAGGGTCTGGTCACATGTACCTAGCATAAAAAATTTCTTCTAAGCACTACAGGAGGACAGGTTCAACCTAGGGAGAATGGGTCCTAGACGGGGTGTCCAGAAAAAGCTTTGATAGTCCTCTTGTACAAGATCCAAGCTTTTGTTTGGCATAGGTCCCACTATCAGAAAGTCAAAAATAAGTTTTGAATTTTAGTTTCTGTAACTTGAAAACAATGGTGAAACTTATGCAATGTTGCAAAATTGCTCTTTGAGATCTTTTTAGACCTTCTTCAATTTGTAATCTACACATACAAAGAGAGGAAAAAATGTTTTTTTTGAATAGGGGTTTGCCTCAGTCAAACCCCATGTTTGGTAATTAAACCTTGATAGAACGATAATGACAATTGATAACTGGAAGTAATGATGAATGAACACTTGCTTTCTACAACTCACCAAACCTTTAGTGGCTTCCCTTAGAGGACTGAGATCACACACATCACTCCAAAGAATCAAATATTGCTTTGCTTGATTTGTGGGATACTTGAATGCTTGGATTCTTTTGGATCAACAATGCATATTGGCCTTCACAACATGACATGAACACACATATGCTTGAACATGATGATAGGATTTTGAATGTTGCAACAAATGATTGAAAAACATGCTCTTGAATGATCTTGACAATAATATTTTCTCATATGAAATTTTCCTTAATGCTAGATGATGTTACTTAGATTTGAATTGATAAAAAAGACTATGTACTTATATAGGTGTTTAATCTAATTTCTCTAAAATTAGATTCCAAAAGCTGACAATTACATATGAAATTTGAATCATTCAAACACTACCAAAAACTATAAAATCCCCATCTCAGGCATAATTTTTTTTTGTTTTGTTTTATAAATAAAGCACAACTACCAACTTAACCAACCAATCATATTCCAAGTAAATTAGAAATGTTAATTTTAATAACTCTTCATTCACCATGGTGGCAACAAAAATCAACACCACTACTTATGCTTACGCTCAAACCTATGGTAAGGTCCCAAGGACAAGGTCTTTCCTAGACCTACAACCTAAGCCTCGAGGTTTTTTGATGACCCTGCCTATGTATCCCCTTGTGGGAATCAGATGTGTCGTAGTTCGCCCCACAATATTAAGAGTTCATTCTCTCATTTTGCATGATATTTTTGGTCTCGCATTTAACCCATGACTATTAATTAAGTACATGTAAGCTATCAACTTAGCTAATTATAACATAAGAATGATAATTTATCATCAAGTGTTGAGTCCATACCAATCATTACCAAAAATTAGTGTACAAACATTCACAATATTCACAAGAGGTCATTCATACCATAATCTCAAAGATTATACACGATGGTTGTCATAAGCATACCCCCATATACACAAGTTGACTAGCTCATACACGTCACACGTACAACAATGACTAGATCATACATAGATCACAAGTACAATGTTTTGGATAACAGATTGGGCACCTTGAAATATCACAATCCATGTCCGAAAGGTGCCAAAATGAACCAAACAGCTCTGAATATTTAACCTTTAAACAAAGACAAATATCCTCTAAATTTTGTCAAGGTAAAACTCCCTCACAATATTTTCATTGAATTCAAATGGAAAAAAAATAAAACATCATGTATGCTTTTAACCAAAAAGAAGTAAAGGAAAACCCAATATCAAGAAAATTCCTAAATATCAGATGCAAGATTCCGCAAGCAAGAAGAATTGGCACAAAGACCAATTTCAGCTAAACTATTCAAGAATAAAATATACACCCAATACCATCTAAGAAATTAAATTAATTATGAAGAAAACTACATCACTCACAAAAAGATAAGATATTTCATTAAGATTTCCTCAAACACAAAGATTTAAGAACTGATACTAACATCATAAATTGAATGCACAAAGACAAACAATAATTTCATTCATAGCAAAAATATCGTATTAAGCAGTTTCAAAGTGTCTAGAGAGAGAGCATATGAAATTAGATACAAAACAGGCAGATGAGCATATGCCTCTTTGTTGTCCATAATTGACCAGAATTCAAAAAGGCAACAATTAAAATAAAAACAATTGATCCATCATGATGGTGTCACTTCGTTTCCCACTTTTGGGGTCACCAAAGGTTTCTTTCGCTAGGCCTAGAAAGATTTAAGGATGTGTAACAACTCCTTATGCTGAGGAATAGCCACATTTTTCATCCTCACCTTCCACATCAGATGATTGTCCTTAGATGTCTCCAAGCAGCATTCACAAACCTACAGGAGATCGATTGGTTGGGATGCGACCAAATGTAATTTGCTAAGCTATTGCAGGTGATCAACATTGAGTGAAGGTGAATCAAGCGTTTCCTTAACCATTTTATGGAAACCATCTATCAGACTCTTGATGTCTATGTCATTCCTAATTTCACCTTTATCTTGGAGTAACCCAAGAGCCACCAAGGTGCTCAGTGCTTCTTTTGAAACAGTAGTACACTCATCAATGATTTCCTTAAGCTTCTGTAAAATTTGTTTAGCAATCTACAACTTCCACTCTGCCCCCTTGTTCCACGCTAAGTAACGGGTGTCTAAAGAATTAGGTATAATCTGCTCTGCAGCCAGCTTCTCCATATCCCAGCTTAACATCAACTTCAATTCAGTTTGATAATTGTTCCATAACTTTTTTCAATCGTAGTGATTTCCTCCCCCAAAGTGGTCTTCAAAGCATTTGTTTATTGCAAGAATTTTATGGATTGAGAAATGACAAAGCTTCCCTTTTTAATTAGAGACTCACTCCAATCATCAACAACTTTACCTTATGTGCTTCAGTGACTCCATCACACTCAAAATGGTTTTCCATTCCCTCTATCCAATCCATGACTAGATCAGCTTCCATTTTCCCACTAAATAGTGGTATGCCTTCAAGTGATTTTCCACTCAAAGCCTTCAATGCCTTCAAGAAAGGCTCTTCTTGCAAAATAGGGTCAGGTTCATAGATCTTGTCTTCCTCTACAACCTCTTCTTTCTTTCGTACCCTGCCTTCCAACTGCACATTACTCATTGCTTGCTCAAGTTGGGCTATTCTTTCCCTCAATAGCCTATTGTCTTCCTCCCGTTCTTCAACCTTCTTGGCCAATTCTGCGTTTCTCACCATGTCAGTAGAACCACTAGACTCAATCTCTGACATATATTATTCTATCACAAAATCTTTTGTTGCTCTAATACCAATCTGATAGGGAGGTTGGATGAATCAATCACTGATTCATGCTCTAGGTCTTGTTTGGAAGACCTCTAAGGTGTCTCACTCCACCACTTCAACCTATAGGACCTTTCCTTACTTAGGTTCCGCTGGTCCTTCCTTGCCAACCCCAACTACCAACTTAATTCTCCCTACCAAGTCCACCTTGGTACAATCTTGCAACTCTAGACTTATCCCTCAATCCACCCTAAAGGCTACAATCCTCCAAAATCTTGAATTTAACTTTGTAGGGGTGTGGAGGTGTTTCTAATGACTTCAATCCATCCCACTTTGATTCTTATGGGTCCATCTAGCTCCATTTCAAAGTCACTTCCACCAAACCCTCACTTAGGTCTAAAAGGCTACTAGCCCTAGGAGCCCCAATTAGGCCTCCTCCGAGAAATCAGGCTTATCTCCTAAAAATTTCCAAATAACCCCCAATCTTTTCTTGGGATTCCTAGTTCATAAGCCCACCCCTCAAGGATTTTTGGGGTCTTGGGTCACAACTGGTCGTACAAAGCCCTAGCTTGAAAATGAGCAATACTAGGGTTTTTAAGCCCTTTCCTGACTTCTCTACAATCTGTCAAGTTCTTTCCTCACCAGATGGATTGGTGGAGTTTCTTCTTATGTACCAGGTCTTGGTAAGACTCATACCTACCTTCCCCAAAAAGGAATTTTTCAAGAATTTGACACCCCTGTAAATTAAGTGCTCTGCACTAAAGTCTTCCTAGCTGGGCACTTCCCTGGCTCACCTAGGGCAAGACTTCCAAGTAACTCATGTGCTTCCAAAGAAACTAAACCCTACTATATTTACAGCCATGGAGTCTAGTCACTATTCCCAAAGGGCCGTACAATTTGTACAGTGGGAAAGTGAACTAATACCCCATTCTTCACAAACTGCCTGGTTCAGACCAACAACAGTCAGAAAACAAAACTATTTACAAACAATGCTAGAAAATGAATTAGAAAACTATCTAAATGCCACACAAAGCTTGAAGATTGACTACTCTACATCCTATACAAATTACAGTGCCATGTTCAATTCATTAAAGTAGCACTTCAAAGCAAAAATAGGAAATTCACACTCAATCACAACTGTTTTCTTGAATACAAAAACTTCAACAATATCAAAATACCTCTAACCCCACTCCAATGCCGAGGCATCCCATAAATAGGTCCCCTAAATCAGTTATCTCTCCCTTGGGCTCTCCTTGGCCGCTTGTAGCTCTAATTGAGCAACATTTTCAAACATTTGCAAGAATTCCTAAAAATCCAAGACCTCATTTAGAGCTAGAACTTTATGTCACCTATCCTATGGTCAACATGACCTTCATTATATGATCAACACCCAAACAAAATGCCACTAAGGCACAACCAAAAATGAACATGAGTAGATGAAAAGTTGGCTTAAACAAATTACCAAAACATGACCTTCTAGACAATCTAAGGTATCCTAGGGGTGCTCTTGCACCATTCTCCCCCCTCTGCACAAACACTAAGGAATGTGGGGAGAGATCAGAGATAAATCAATACCATTCTTCTTGAACTGAGCTTCATCCACCCATGTAGCCTCAAATTCTAGTTTGTCCTTCCATTTGATGAGATGTTCCATGTATTCCTTATATCGGGTAGACTTCTTCACCATTGATTCCAATATCCTCTCTGCTTGCAGCTTTTCTTTAGGAGGTAAGGCTATGTTACTCACATCCTTCAAGACATCCACACTTTTCCGATCCAAGTCAGTGACTGGTCCTTTATACCTTATCAAATCAGCCACATTAAACACTGGTAAAATGCCTAAGTCTGTAGGTAGCTCCACTTTGTAGGAATTCTTTCCATATTTTTCTAACACCTGACATGGTCCCACTCTCTTCATCTACAACTTGGTTGATGTTCCTTTCTGCAACCTAGATTTGTTGAGATGGACCATGACATAGTCCCCTACTATAAATTGTAGATCTTTCCTAGACATATCCACCTTAGCTTTCAGTTGTGAGTAGCCTCTGTGATTGTCTTTTTCACCTGCTCCTAAATCTCCTTCATGGTCTGAGAGAAATCCTCAGCATGGCCACTCCTATTCTCCATAGCTCCTAAATCTCTAAGTTCACACACACCTCTTGGGTGCATTCCATACACTATTTCTAAAGGACTTCTACCTGTGGTCCGATTCACACTATCATTGTAGGCATATTCAGCCGGTGATATGACCAAGTCCCATGTTTGTCCATACTCCTTGGTGAGGCACCTTAGAAGGTTACCTAACACTCTATTTATTACTTCAGTTTTTCCATCTGTCTGAGGATGGTAAGTTGATCCAAAGGACAAGTTAGTACCTAGTCTGCTCCATAGAGTCTTCCAAAAATGACTCATGAACTTCACATCCCTGTTTGAGACAATGCTCAATGGAAATCCATGGATCCTCATAATCTCTTTGAAGAAAATATGAGCAATATAGCTAGCATCATGGGTGGTCTTGCAAGGAATAAAATGACTCATTTTGCTAAACCTATCCACCACCACATAGACACTATCAAACCCTATCTTAGTTTTAGGGAGTCCTACCACAAAGTCCATGCTAACACATTCCCATGGTCTATTTGGAATGGGTAGAGGTTGATACAAACCTGCATTGCTAGCTCCCCCCTTGGCTTTCATACAAACTACACACTGCTCCACATACCTTCTAACATCCCTTGGCAACTTGGGCCAATAATAGAACCTCTGTAATAATTCTATTGTCTTGTTGATACCAAAATGACCACTAAGACTACCATTGTGCTTCTCTTGGATAAGATTATCTCTCATTGAACTTTTTGGAACACATAACTGATTCCCCTTGAACAAAATTCCACTCTGCAATGTATACTCTAAGAATTGACTATGAAAGTGATTCTCAAAATCAGAACATACCTTATATGCCTCCGAGAAGTCTTCATCTTCTCCATAGAGATCCTTGAAACTCTCTATCCCAATGCTCTTTATTTGTATCTCTTGCACTGTCAGCAACCTCCTACTTAGTGCATCTTCCACCTTGTTCAACTACCCCTTCTTGTGTTTGATAGTAAATGTGAAATCTTGGAGGTATTCCATCCATTTCAAATGTCTATTGCTCAACTTCTCTTGTGTGTTGATGTAGCTAAGTGCCTGGTTATCAGTAAACACTACAAACTCTTTAGGTAGGAGATAATGCCTCCACTTTCTAAGTGACTGTACTAGAGCATACAGTTCTAGGTCATAAGTAGAATACTTTTCCTTAGCTTCATTGATCTTTTCACTAAAGAAAGCTATAGGTCTGCCTTCCTGGCTTAGTACTCCTCCTACTGCAATTCCATTGGCATCACATTCCACATTGAATAACTTATCAAAACTAGCTAACAAAAGGATGGGTTGAGTTGCCACTTCTTGTTTCAGTTTCTCAAAACCCTTCTCAGCTTCAAGAGTCCATTTGAACTTAGTTTTTAGGCCACCTTTGATTGTATCAAGTACTGGTGCACATATGCCACTAAAGTTCCTTATAAACTTCCTATAAAACTGAGCTAACCCATGAAAAATCCTTACCTTTGTCCTTGTGGTTGGTGAAGGCCAATTTAGGATAGCTTCCACTTTGCTTGGGTCCATCTTCAATGACCCTTGGGATACTATAAACCCCAAATACACAAGCTCTTGTTTGAAGAACTCACACTTTTCTAGGTTGATGGCTAACCTCTCCTCCTGCAATCTTTTAAGAACCAACTCCACATGTTTTAGATGTTCTTCTGATGTCTTGCTAAAGATGAGTATATCATCTAGATATACCACCACAAATATACCTGTGAAATCCTTAAGCACTTCATTCATGAGCCTCATGAATGTGTTAGGGGCATTTGAGAGGCCAAATGGCATAACTCTCCACTCATATAACCCATCAGTTGTCTTGAAGGTTTTCTTCCACTCATCCCCATCTTTGATTCTGATCTGATGGTATCCACTCTTGAGATCCAACTTGGTGAAATACTGAGCTCCTCCAAGACAGTCCATCAAATCCTTAATCCTAGGAATAGGGAACCTATATCTGATTGTAATTATGTTTATAGCCCTAGAATCAGTGCATAACCTCCACTTACCACCTTTCTTGGTTGCTAAGACCACTAGTACTACACACGGACTAATGCTCTTCCTAATTAGTCCTTGGTCTAACAAATCTTGCACTTGTCTAGCTACTTCTAAGTTCTGATCTGGTGTAAGCTTGTAAGCTGCTTTGTTTGGCAATGAAGCCCCTAGTATGAAGTCAATCTGATGACTGATGGCTCTCTTTCGAGGTAAGGTTGTTGGTGTTCCATCATTTACTATGTCCTTGAACTTCTCAAGCAACTTTTGGACTGCTCCTGGTATGACTATTTTCTTAGTCTTATCTTCCTCCTTGGGTTGCACCATGACCACATATCCTTCCCCTCCTTGTTGTAGAGTGTTGATAAACTCCTTGCCATTACTTAACAAGACACTAGGGGTCTTTTACTGTCCTTCTTCCTCATCTGACAGTGACTGCAGTTTGAATGTCTTTCCATCCTTTTTGAATGAGATAGTGTTCTCTTTTCCATCATAGATGGCTCCTCTGTAGTACTGCCATGGTCTGCCCAATAGAATATGGCATGCATCCATGGGCAACACATCACAAATCAACTTGTCCTTGTATCCTCCAATGGAGAACTCCACCGTTGTCTGCTCATTTACAAGAACACTCTGCCCTTTGTTCAACCATGTCACCTTGTAAGGACTAGTGTGGGGTATCTTCTCCAATTTTAACTTCCTTACTGCCTCCTCAGAGATAATGTTATCAGTAGACCCTGAATCCACTATAACCTTGCACACCTTTCCAAGTATTTTGCATCTTTCCCTAAATAAGGCTCTCCTTTGCTTTGGCTCTTCTTTAACTGGTTGTCTGATTAGAACCCTGCTAAACATCAGGTTCTCCCCCATTTCTGATTCTATGTGGCTAACCTCTAGTGACTTGATACTCATGGTGTCCTCTTGAGCATATGCTACTCTCTTTTTTGTATTTGATGAAGATGCCTTCTCTGGGCACCTATAAGCTAGATGACCTACTTGACCATAGTTGTAACACTTCATACTAGCAAAGTATGAGTTACTTATGCCTGCTCCTCTTCCTCTATTTGAACCTCCTTGAGATCCTCTACCTCTTCCATAGCCTCCTCTAGAAGTTTTTTCACTTCCATGCTCTGTGATTTTAAACTCTCCCTGACTTCTTTGTTCAGTCCCTCTACTTTGGTATCCACCTCTATGTCCTCTTTGATTTCTTCCTTTACCTCTACTTTTAGAATCCCGATCTTGTTTCCTCTTACTCCTCTCTTCAATCTTTATAGCCAATTGATAGCATTGGTGCACTGTTTTGGGACTTAGAAGATTCATCTCCTCTTGAATGTTCCACTTCAAACCGTTAAGGTATCTAGCCACCTTAAGACTTTCATCCTCATAAACATTAAACCTCATGCAAATTTTTTCAAACTCCTCCGTATAGAAATTCACATCTTGGTCTCTGTCTCAAGCTCTGTCTTTTCTTGTGCAACTAAATTTCATAATCATCTAGCATGTATGCTTCTCTCACTTTGGTAACTATTCCCTTCCAAGTAGAAATAGGCTTCTTGCCTTCCTTTTCTCTCTCTATCTGAATGAACTTCCACCATGTCAAGGCAGAACCTCTCAATATTGATTTGGCCACCTTTACCTTTTGTGCTTTAGTGACTCCATCACACTCAAAATGGTTTTCCATTCCCTCTATCTAATCCATGACTAGATCAACTTCCATTTTCCCACTAAACAGTGGTATGCCTTCAAGTGCTTTTCCACTCAAATCCTTCAATGCCTTCAAGAAAGGATCTTCTTGCAAAATAGGGTCAGGTTCAGGGATCTTGTCTTCCTCTGCAACCTCTTCTTTCTTTCGTACCCTACCTTCCAACTACACATTACTCATTGCTTGCTCAAGTTGGGCTATTCTTTCCCTCAATAGCCTATTGTCTTCCTCCTGTTCTTCGACCTTCTTGGCCAATTCTGCATTTTTCACCATGTCAATAGAACCACTAGACTCAATCTCTGACATTTATTATTCTATCCTAAATCTTTTGTTGCTCTAATACCAATCTGATAGGGAGGTTGGATGAATCAATCACTGATTCATGCTCTAGGTCTTGTTTGGAAGACCTCTAAGGTGTCTCACTCCACCACTTCAACCTATAGGACCTTTCCTTACTTAGGTTCCCCTGGTCTTGCCTTGCCAACCCCAACTACCAACTTAATTCTCCCTACCAAGTCCACCTTGGTACAATCTTGCAACTCTAGACTTAGCCCTCAATCCACCCTAAAGGCTACAATCCTCCAAAATCTTGAATTTAACTTTATAGGGGTGTGGAGGTGTTTCTAATGACTTCAATCCATCCCACTTTGATTCTTAGGGGTCCACCTAGCTCCATTTCAAAGTCGCTTCTACCAAACCCTCACTTAGGTCTAAAAGGCTACTAGCCCTAGGAGCCCCAATTAGGCCTCCCTCTCCGAGAAATCAGGCTTATTTCCTAAAACTTTCCAAAGAACCCCCAATCTTTTCTTGGGATTCCTGGTTCATAAGCCCACCCCTCAAGGATTTTTGGGGTCTTGAGTCACAACTGGCCGTACAAAGCCCTAGCTTAAAAATGAGCAATACTAGGGTTTTTAAGCCCTTTCCTGACTTCTCTACAATCTGTCAAGTTCTTTCCTCACCAGATGGATTGGTGGAGTTTCTTCCTATGTACCAGGTCTTGGTAAGACTCATACTTGCCTTCCCCAAAAAGGAATTTGTCAATAATTTGACACCTCTGCAAATTAAGTGCTCTGCACTAAAGTCTTCCTAGTCGGGCACTTCCCTAGCTCGCCTAGGGCAAGACTTCAACAATAACTCCTGTGCTTCCAAAGAAACTAAACCCTACTATATTTACAACCATGGAGTCTAGTCACTATTCCCAAAGGGCCGTACAATTTGTACAGTGGGAAAGTGAACTAATACCCCATTCTTCACAAACTTCCTGGTTCAAACCAGCAACAGTCAGAAAACAAAACTATATACAAACAATGCTAGAAAATGAATTAGAAAACTATCTAAATGCCACACAAAGCTTGAAGAATGACTACTCTACATCCTATACAAACTACAGTGCCATGTTCAATTCATTAAAGCAGCACTTCAAAGCAAAAACAGGAAATTCACACTCAATCACAACTATTTTCTTGAATACAAAAACTTCAACAATATCAAAATGCCTCTAACCCCACTCCAATGTTGAGGCATCCCATAAATAGGTCCCCTAAATCAGTTATCTCTCCCTTGGGCTCTCCTTGGCCGCTTGTAGCTCCAATTGAGCAACATTTTCAAACATCTGCAAGAATTCCTAAAAATCCAAGACCTCATTCAGAGCTAGAACTTTATGTCACCTATCCTATGGTCAACATGACCTTCATTAGATGATCACCACCCAATCAAAATGCCACTAAGGCACAACCAAAAATGAACATGAGTAGATGAAAATTTGGCCTAAACAAATTGCCAAAACATGACCTTCTAGACAATCTAAGGTATCCTAGAGGTGCTCCTGCACCACAAAGAGTCCTCCAACTAGGTTGGAGTCACCAATACCTTGGTTGTCTTAAAATCTAGAGATTTGAATAATATCTTAGTAACTGGAGGGTTGTTCTCTATAGATGCAATTACTTGTGGCTTCTGAGATGTACCTACTTCTCTGATAGGTGATTCAAACTGAGAGGGAGAAGAATTGATATTTAGGGTTTCCAAACCCTCCTCTTCCTCATCTCCTTCATTCTCTTTTTCTAGAATAGGTAGGTTAAAGATATCTTCCCCACAAGTTTTTGAAAACACATTCTTGTCAGGTGGATCTTTACCACCATCTCCTTGAGCCTTTGATGGTAATTACTAGGAAGTATCACCAATTGATTGCCCGCTTGCAGAAGCTTGAGAAGTGCCCTCAGCAGGTCGTGACTCTTAAAACCTGGTGTGAGGATGGGACTGTTTTGTTCTTTTCTTGGTCACCCATTCTCATGTTCTAGTCAATACATTGACCATCCTTGCCTTAATAGACTCTTTCTCTCTACCACTCCAGTCCGTGGTAGGGATAGGCCAGTTTTCTATTAGTTTAGTATAGACTGGGTCTACCATGTCAAATCCATCTTCCACAATGCCCTGTAGATCCCATTTCAAATCATAGATGATAATCTGTTCCACCGACATCCTCATCCAACTCCTTTTCCTAACTTCATACTCATCAAAATAGTCAGCCCAAAAATCCTCAAGGCTAGGCCGATGAAAGAAATTAGGACTTAGTTTTAAATTATTCTTGATATAATCCTTTAAATCAAAAGGAACTCGTTCCTCATATCAGAGCACATTATACTTAGACAGTTGACTCTTTTTCAATATTTAGGGCATCAGACATAGATTGATAACTATAAGAACCAAAACCAAAAGGAAAGTGAAATTCCAACCTCTTCCTGCCTTGGCACAACCTGTTTACATCAGCCAATTTCCTTCTTACTTCAATGAGCACCCATTCATCTTCAAGGTATTTAGGCAATTTGATCAGAAATCCTGCATATCCACCAACCCTTATGTAAGAGAATCTTTGAAACTAAATAAAATGGTTGTCATAGAAGTCTACAAATTGCATTGCTTCAGGTGACAATTGCATTACAGGACGTCCCTATAATTCCCTAACCATCCTCATAGTGAAAGTATTAGTTGCTCTCTTGAAATATTGAAAACTCTTATGAAGTTACAACTTATCAAAATAATCATAAATGGGTACTTTCTCTAGAGGTAAATCACTTGGCCTTAATACAGGCCAAGGTCTAGTGCTAGCGATGTCATATACCAAATATGAAGACATGTAAAAGAACCTGTTGAGGGTGAAAAAGGTCATCAACTCATGTAGGCGATCACTGATAATTTCTGCCCAATCTAGGAATTGCTCCTCGCATAACATGATTTGGATAAAGAAATACATCCATTCCTCAAATCAATGAACATCCTCATTCCCCCTTATCCTATGCAACAATACCACTATATCGGCCACTTCTTCCACAAAATGATTTTTGTGCAACTTCCAAGGCAATTGAGACTTACCCCTCTTAGCCTTGGCCAACCAATTTTTTGCTATTTCATTCATGTACACCCCTTTCTTTGCAAAAAAATCAATTTGATAATTTTTCATATTCATAGGTGAATACTCACCCTTTTCTAGGATTCTCAGACAAGACATGAAGGTGGACCTTTCGACTTTCAGAACTAGTCTATTATCCTTTATCCTTACCTCTTGTGTTTGAGAATTATAGTTCCTAATGCATTCTAGGATGAGTTCAGGGCATTGCACTGCTAAAGGAAATGTGGCAGCCTCAACCAATCCATTATCAATTATGCATTTAGTGATGGGTGGCGAATTTGGTTTACTGAATTTACTTCTTATTTCATCTAAATTCACATGCCCTAGATGGGTATCTTTGATTTTTGGGCCCTCATAGGTTAGTCTAGACACATATTTATAACCTGTATTTTAATCCTCACCATGAATGAGATTTTATAGCTCAACAATAGATAACCTTCTAAAATGCAGACAAAAATATTCCAAGAAAGTAAGTTGAAACAAGTGAGTACTATAAATGCCTTCAATGGTGAACCCACAAATGAAATTCCATGCCTCGCCCAACTCGTCCTTCAAAAATCTTGTCACCAGGAGAATGTTTGTCTAGCACTTAAAACCATTCTTAAAACTTCACAGAAAAACATGGGAGTAGATGAGCATTTAATATCTTTAATTTCTCCATGACACGTGGTAGTTATTACTCTGCTACTTTCACCATAAACACCCTTCAAAATTTGAAATCAAACGTCTATAAGCGGTGAGGCAGAGAGTTCATCGAACTACATAAAAGTGTACCTGAGTTCAAATACCAAGTCAAAATTTTGCTTGAATACTAATCGTCACACAGACAGTAAAGGAAATTTCGACAAACTACATAAGACACCACCTAAATAGAGAACATAGAAACATGATATAAAACAAGCTCAAGCGGCAAGGCGAGGGGTTCAATAAACTATATAAAACACCGCCTGGGTTTGAAAAACTACATAAAACACCGCCTAAGTATGACTAAGCCATTTATAAGTTGGTGTATGAATTTTCATGGAGCGGGGAAAAATTATAAGGTAATAGTGGCTCTGACTGGGGATGAAGACTGACTAGGATGAAACAATGAACCCATACCCAAATTAGTACAATCAATGCCTTACCCATTGGGTAACAGAGTTAGCTAAAGTGGAAACACACTCTCTAGCACCCAAGAAACAAACCAAAACAAAACCAAAACCCTAAACTATGTACAAAGGGGACTGTAAGGCGATCAAAGCTAGTAGAGTTTCAGATCTTGCACATTTTAAGGAATAGGGAAGGGTGTCCCGTGAGGGTATGCAAGACAAAAATTATTAGGTCCATACTCATGAGTGATTTTAAAAGGACCAATCCAGAGTATGTCGAACTTCTTATGGGTTCCTTTACGCTTTGCCCTTGTCCCACAACAAAACTGAATCTCCAACCATAAACTTTCTCAGTCTAGCTTTCCTGTCAAAGACTTTCTTGACCTTTGCTTGATGCATGGTTATCTTATCAGCCATCTCTTCTCATTGTTCCTGAATCTTAGTCAAATATAAAATCCTTATCTCCAAGGCATCACTTAATTCAGCCTCCTCAATAGCAGTTTGTAATTTGCGAGCTGATAATTCCAACGAGAGAGGAAGTGCAATTTCTACCCCGTATACCAGCTCGAAAGGGATCATCCCAATAGCCCTCTTAGGAGTTGTTTGATGTTCCCATAGAGCTTCATATAGTCTTTTATCCCAATCTTTCTAGTTTTCATCAACTAGTTTCTTGATAATGCTTATCATATTCTTGTTGTTGGACTCTGCTTGACCATTCCCTTGAGGATAATAGTTAGTCGAATGAGATAGTGAGATTCCATAATCATAGCAAAAAATAAAAATCTCATTAGAGGAAAAACTATTCACATTGTCAGCTACTAGCTTATGTGGAACCCCATACCTAGCCAGAATATTTTCTTAATAAAATTACAAACTACTTCAGAAGTGGTTCTTTTGACTGGGATTGCTTCCACCCACTTGGTGAAATAATCAATTATTGTGATGATGTGAGTATGGCCTCCACTGGACTGTGGGCTGATTGGGCCTATGAAATTGAGACCCCATTTCTAAAATGGTCCATCGATATCTACGAGTTTAAGTGGTAAGGCTGCTAACTGAGGTCTTCCTTCAAACAACTTGCACTTTTTGCACCAAGCCACCCAGTAATAAGCGTCTTTGAACATCCCAGGGCAGTAATAACCATGCCTTATAATTTTGAAAGAAGACATAGTGGAAGAGAAGTGACCTCCACAAGCCTTATTGTGGAAAATAGTAAACAACCGTTCTTGTTGAGCTTTATCCACACACTTCAAGAACATCCCATTTATGCCACGTTTGTATAAGGTATCACCCCAAATAACATACCTAGCTACTTTCAATTTTAAATTCCTTTTATGCTTACTTGAGAGGTGCTTGGGACATTGTCCATAAGTGATAAAGTAGGCTATATCATAAAACCATTCATCTTGCAAACTGCCAGTCAAAACCAATGGTAGATCCTCATCTTCTTCTTCTTCTTCCTTCAAACTTTCCACCATCAACTTACAGAGTCCTTTTCCTCTGAATAAATTTTTAGGCTTCAGGTCTAAGTCATACTCTTGCACCTTTGCAATCCAATTACCCTTCCTGTTGCAATTAATATCTTGTTGAGTCAATATGCTCTTAACAACAGGGTCTAGCACATATACCACTGAGTGTGAATGCAGGATATAGAAGTGGAATTGCTTAACTGCCCTAACTACTGCAAATGTGTGTTTCTCAATTTGAGAATAATTTAGCTCGTGTTTCTTTAATTGTTTTCTCATAAAGGAATTTGGTGCCTAAATTTTATTCTCATTTTCTTATAGTAGTATGGCAGATGTAGTATGTTCAAAAGTATAGTAATATATGATGAAGTCTTTCTTAAAATCAAGAATGACTAGGATAGGAGCTCGAGCAATTGCTTCCTTGATGTTTTTGAAGGCCTTCTTCCCTACCTTATTCCACTTAAAACCTATTTTTCCTTCATCATGTCCATAATGTGCTTAGTGATTTCAGAAAAATATGGAACAAATTTCCTCAAGAAATTTACTTGGCCGAAGAAAGACTTTACACCAGTCCGGTTTGAAGGAAGGCTTAGTTTTAAGATAGCCTTTACTCTATCTGGATCTATTCTAATACCTTCCCTTGACACAATGTGACCCAAAATTTTACCCTTAGTTGCGACAAAATAAGACTTCTTAGGGTTAAGAGAGATACCATGTTCTTTACATCTTTATGGAACTCGTTCCAGATCTTACAGGCGATCTGTTCTTTTCTTAGAGGTACCTATTAAATCATCAAGATAGATGACTATAATCTTGTTTCGGAGGTCACCAAAAGATAGATCCATAGCCCACTGAAAAGTGTTTCCTGCGTTTATGAGTCCAAATGGTATTTGATTATAAGCGAAGGGTCCCTAGGGCATGGTGAATGTTGTTTTGTGTTGATCTTCTGCTACACTGATATGATTATAGCCAAAGAAGTCATCCAACATGGACATCATTTCTGAACCAACCATTGCTTGCAAGATATGGTCCATGTTAGGAAGAGGATAGTTATCCTTTAATGATGCTTGATTAAGATTCCTAAAATCAACCCATATTCGAATTTCTCCATTTTTCTTGCGAATTGGTACAATGATTGCTACCTAAGTAGAATGATGTATAGGATATATGATCCTTGCTTTCAACATCTTTTCAATCTCTTTAAAGATTGCATCAATTACCTTGGGATTATAGTTTCTCTACTTCTATATGAAGGCAACCTTCCCTTCTTTAAGTGGTATATGGTGTTGAAACTTCTCATACATGAAGTTTTTTAAGTCATCGTACTACTAGGCAAAAACCTCTTTATATTTAATCAGCAAGGCTATCAATTTTTCTTTCCCCTCAGGAGAGAAACATTTTCCAATGTAAACCATCTTAGGGGAATCAGGGTGCCCAATATTAACTGCTTCAAATTCATCGAAGTGTCCAACAAAACTACTCATTTTCCATTTTACATAGCGATTGTGGTGGTCAAATAAATCCTCAAGAGACACCAATCCTTTAGGTATTTTATTCCCCTTTAGCTGAATTATTTCATCTTGGAGACCACCCATCCTACCAAGACAAAAATATTTACATTGATTATCACTTCCTTTGAAAAATACTTGAGTGAAAGCCTCGACATTTTCTAAGAAGGCCTGAATTTGTTTGTCATCTTCAAAGACTTGCCAGTGATTAACATTGTTAGGAATGTTGTGTCGATAAATCAACTCAATCCTGTAGGACTTATCTTTAAATTCCAGGTGTGGAAGGAGCAAGGAAGCTAAGACTGCTAGTGAGTCAACCTTTATATTAAATTCCCTGGGAATGGCTTCTATTGAGAAGGTATCGAAACTTTCAATGGAAGTCCAGACTTGATTCTGATAATGCTTCAACCTTTCATTCTTGACAGTGAAAACATTTCGTACCCATTTAACAATTAGTTATGCATATCCCAAATCCTTAAGCATCTTTATTCACATACCCTTAGCTTTGATTAATCCAAACAAAAGGGCTTCATATTCAATAGTATTGTTTGTATTCTCAAATTCTAACTTATAAGCAAAAGGAAATTGCTCACCAAAAGGAGAAATAAGAACAACCCCTGCTCCTGACCCGACATGGGAACAAATTCCATCAAACTCCATTGTCCAAAGCTCGGGTTCTGAATCTGGAATATGTACATCATCCTCATTTTCTTCTTCTAAGATGAACATATAGTTTTCAAACTCATTTTCTTCATACAGGATCTGTGCTTTGGGATCTTCAAACTTGAGCACAATTATTTTGGCTTTTGACTTAGGCTCAAGGTGCACTTTCTCCTTACCAATAGGTATAGTGGCATATGACCAATCCAATTTTTTTTCTCCTCCCAAGTCCTTACAAAAACTCCTGCTCAAAAGTATATCGTAACCAACAAGTATATCTACAACCAATATGGTGAGTTTGAGTTGCTTGTTTGGATAAGCCACAAGTGCAACTTGAGCATCTTTAATTTTTCCAAGTAAGGGAACCTACTTGGAGTCCATTGAATAGCACTTTTTGAATTTCTTAGTCATTTCTAGCCATAGGGCTTTAGCAATTTGTGTGGGCATGACATTATCAGAAGCCCCTGAGTCAATGATGCAATTGTTAACTCTGAACCCATTTACAAATAATGATACATAGAACGGGTAAGGTTTTGCATCAGAGGTTGATGGAGAGAGCATTTTACTACTAGATGCAGTGTTGGAAGCTAAATCCTAGGGTTTGATCATTGCTTCATCTAGGCTTGCATGTGATTCAGAATGTCTTGGCCTAACATATTCAATCAACCTATCTAATTCCTTAGGATTCATCTTTAAATACTCAGCCTGAGAAATCTGAACTTTAGTAGTCTTAAAAAATTCTACAATATCAAAATCCCCTGCTTGACCTTCTAGGGATGGTACACTAGGATTTTTAGGAGAGCTACTAACCACACTTTGTGAAACATTTTCACCCTTGGAAGTTGCACTAGCTTTTGTAAGTAAAACCTTGGGGGAATTTGAAGTACCTTTTTTATTGTGATGTTGTTGGCTTTGGGTAATAGCAACGCAGGTAGCATCATTCAAAGTGATGTAAACATCTCCTCCTCTATCATCATTGGGTTCAAATTCTAAGTATCCATTTGCAGAGTCGCCATATTGATTTGATGAAGTACCTTCCTCTGTGACTTCTTCAATAACTTCTTTGGTAGTGGTCAATTGCATAAACCTATTCATTTTAGGGAAGTCAACACCATCATGATTAGATGTGAGGTGAAAGACACACATGTTCTTTTTATTGTCTGGAGGAGGATCTTCAATTTCTAGCCTCTATTGAGTTGGAGGAAAAGGTAGTGTCTTATTTCCTGGCTGAAAATTTGTCCTCTTGGGAATATCTTGATAGGATTGGTTACCTTTCAACATCTACCTTTTGAGAGCAATTATGTCATTAGCTAATCTTTGGATCATAGGATCAGAGGAAGTAGTAGGAAGTTCTTTATTCATATGCATTTTTTTTTTCCATTTCCCAACCGAAATAAAATCGTCCTCTAATTCAACCGCCAATTCCTGTGTGGCTTCCAGAGTATTCAATGGTTGCCTCTTTAAGAGAAGACCAATATCAGGGTGTTGTGCATTGATGAAGAAACATTTTTACATTTCTTGAGAGGGTCTCTTAGCAACCGTAATTCAATTTACTATCCTGTTAAACTTGGCCACAAATTATCTCATAGACTCATTCGCCTCTTTCTTCATCTGAGTGACTTGTGCTATCGGAGTTAGGACATCATCTGTGCTTTTGAATCTTGCTTCAAACTTACTGCACATAGTGGCCCAATTAGTAATACATATATGAGGCAACTGATAAAACCATTGTGCCACTACATTAGCTAAAGACTCTATGAACAATCTGACTGCTACATCCTCTTCTTGTACTGCAAGCATGCCACATGCGGCGAAGAAGGCATCAATGTGTTCTTCTGGTGAAATCTTTCCATCTCCTTGAAATTTAGGAAAGTTCTTACAAGAACCCTTGGGTAAATCATGCAAGTTATTTCCTAGCTGTAAAGGACCAATAGCAATGCCCCAAGGGATGGGTTGTTGGGGTTGTTGATGAGCCATATTAAGGGGAAAATTAATTACAATTGGTAAAAGAGTCTTGTGTAAAATAAGTGATTGGGAGATAGAATGATTTGCAAGTGTTCTATTAGGTGAGGCGGGTCTGCTTCTATCCCCAACCCCTCACCTAGAGGGAATGATATAGGAAAAATTATTTCTTTCTAGGGTTTCAAAAATAGGATAAAAACTCCAATACTTCTCTCCCCTCTAGTAAATCTATGAGAATCTAGGGTTAATCAAATTACCCGTGAAGTATGCTCAAACAAGACGACCGAAACTTGAAAAGTCTCTCTCCAATGAAGTCGCCAAAAAATTGTTGGCTAAAAAATTGGGCACCTTGAGATATCACAAACCATGTCCAAAAGGTGCCAAAATGAACCAAGCAGCTCTAAATATTTAACCTTTAAACAAAGAAAAATATCCTCTAAATTTTGTTGAGGTAAAACTCCCTCGCGATATTTTCAATGAATTTAAGTGTAAAAAAAAAATCAAACCTCATCTATGCTTTTAACTAGAAAGTAGTAAAGGAAAACCCAATATCAGGAAAATTCCTAAATATTAGATGGGAGATTTGGAAAGCTGAAATTGGTCTTTGTTCTTAGTTTGTAGGGGCCCACCCAACTTGACAAAGCAATATTACTTAGGTAGATCGGCAAGCAGGTCAACTAAACTATTGAAGAATAAAATATACACCCAATACCATCTGAGAAATTAAATTAATTATGAAGAAAACTACACACAAAGAAAAGATATTGCATTAATATGTCCTCAAACACAAAGATTTAAGAACCCGAATTAACTTCATAAATTGAATGCACATAGACAAATAGTAATTTCATTCATATTAAAAATATCGTATTGAGCAGTTTCAAAGTGTTTAGAGAGAGCATATGCAATTAGATACAAATAAATAGGAAGATGAGCATCTTCCTCTTTGTTGTCTATAACTGACCAGAATTCAAAAAGACAACAAATAAAATAAAAATAACTAAGGCATCATGATGGCATCACTTCATTTCCCACTTCTGGGGTCACCAAAGGTTTCTTTCGCCAAGCCTGTAAAGCTTTAAGGAAGTGTAACAACTCCTTATTCTGAGGAATAGCCACATTTTTCATCCTCACCTTCCACATCAGATGATTATCCTTAGTTATCTCCAAGTGGTGCTCACAAACCTACATGAGATCGATTGCTTGGGATGCCATCAAATGTAATTCGTTGAGCTTCTACAGGTGTTCAACATTGACTGGAGGTGAATAGAGCATTTACTTAACATTTTTTTGGAAACTGTCTATCAAACTCTCGATGTCTATGTCGTTCCTAATTTCACCTTTATCTTAGAGTAACCGAAGAGCTACCAAGGTGCCTAGTGCTTCTTTTGAAATAGTAGTACACTCATCAATGATTTCCTTAAGCTTTTGTAAACTTTGTTTAGAAATATGCAACTTCCACTCCACCCCCTTGTTCCATGCCAAGTAACGGGTGTTTGAAGCATTAGGTATAATCTGCTATGCAGCCAACTTCTCCATATACCAGCTTAACATCAACTTCAATTCAGTTTGATAATTATTCCATAACTTCTCTTCCTTTTCAATCATAGTGATTTCCTCCCCCAAAGTGGTCTTCAAAGCGTTTGTTTCTTGGAAGCATTATATGGATTAAAAAATGACTAAGCTCCCCTTTTTAATCAGAGACTCACTCCAATCATCAACTTTACTTAAGGTTTGGCAACTTTTAATTTTAATCATGGCCTCCTTTCCAACTACAGTTAGAGATTCTATAGAGGAATCAACCTAAGAAAGGGGCTAAGGAACAAGCTCAAAGATAGACCTTATACATTCAATCAAGTCTTGAACCTGGGCCTTTAATTCATTCTTACTTTCTTTATCTTTTTTTGATCTTTCCACCATTCTTGCGGTAGACACTTGAAAAATATGAACATCTCCATCTCTAGTAGGAGGGTCAAGATCTATTCGGTTCACCTCAAAATCACTTGTTGCTGCTTGAGTAACATCCTTTTGTGTTGAAAGGTGCACAATTTCTATTTGGAGGCTTCCTAATTCCATATCATCTATCAACCTAGTAATAGTCTTTAACTTTTTCAATTTCGAGGCTAAAGTTCTCTGTAACAATTAGCCCACCATATCCTACTTAGGTAAACTAGGTTGTATAGCCTTTCTTTTTCTTGACAAAGAGTTCTCCAACTAGGTTGGAGTCACCAAGTCCTTGGTTTTCTTGAAACCTAGATATTTGAATAACGTCCTAGTAATTGGAGGGGTGTTCTCTGTAGATGCATGTGGTTTCTGAGATGTACCCACTTCTCTGATAGGTGATTCATCATGAGAGGGAGAAGAATTGATATTTAGGGTTTCCAAACCCTCCTCTTCCTCATCTCCTTCATTCTCTTTTTCTAGAATAGGTAGGTTAAAGATATCTTCCCCACAAGTTTGTGAAAACACATTCTTGTTAGGTGGATCTTCACCACCATCTCCTTGAGCCCCTGATGGTAATGACTGGGAAGTATCACCAGTTGATTGCCTTCTTGCAAAAGCTTGAGAAGTTCCCTCAGCAGGTTGTGACTCTTTAGACATGGTGTGGGGATGGGACTGTTATGTTCTTTTCTTGGTCACCCACTCTCATGTTCTAGTCAATACATCGGCAGTCTTTGCCTCAATAGTCTATTTCTCTCTACCGCTCTAGTCTATGGCAAGGATAGGTCGGTTTTCTATTAGTTTAGTATAGACTGGGTCTACCATGTTAGACCCATCTTCCACAATTCCCTATAGATCCCATTTCAAATCATAGATGATAACTTGTTCCACTGACAACCTCATCCAACTCCTTTTTCTAACTTCATACTCATCAAAACAGTTAGCCCAAAAATCCTCAAGGCTAGGTCGATGAAAGAAATTAGGACTTAGTTTTAAATTATTCTTGATATAATCCTTTAAATCAAAAGGAACTCGTTCCTCATATGAGAGCAGATTATACTTAGACAATTAATTTTCAATATTTAGGGCATCAGAAATATATTGACAATTCTATAAGAACCAAAACCAAAAGGAAAGTGAATTGCGAACCTCTTCCTTCCTTGGCACAACCTGTTTACATCGCCAACTTCCTACTTACTTCAATGAGCACCCATTTATCTTTAGCCCATATTTAGGCAATTTGATCAGAAATCATGTGTATCCACCAACCCTTAAGTAAGAGAATCTCTAAAATTGAGTAAAATGGATACCATATAAGTCTACAAATTGCATTGCTTCAAGTGACAATCGCATTGCAAGACGTCCCTATCATTCCCTGACCATCCTCATAGTGAAATTATCAGTTGATCTCCTAAAATATTGAAAACTCTTATGAAGCTATAGCTTATCAAAATAATCATAAATCGGTACTTTCTCTTGAGGCAAATCACTTGATCCTAATCTAGGCCAAAGTCTAGTGCTAGCGATGGTGTATACCAAATATGAAGACATGTAAAAGAACCTGTTGAGGGTGAAGAAGGTCATCAACTCATGTAGGTAACCACTAATAATTTCTGCCCAATCCAGGAATTGCTCTCCACACAACATGATTTGGATAAAGAAATACATCCATTCCTCAAATCCATGAACATCCTCATTCCCCCTTATCCTATGCAACAATACCACAATGTCGACCACTTCTTCCACAAAATGAGTTTTGTGCAACTTCCAAGGCAATTGAGATTTACCCCTCTTAGGCTTGGCCAACCAATTTTTCGCTACTTCATACATGTAGACCCCTTTCTTTACAGAAAATTCAATTTGAGAATTTGTCATATTCATAGGTGAATACTCACCCTTTTCTAGGATTCTCAGGCAAGACATGAAGGTGGACCTTTGGACTTTCAAAACTAGTTGATTATCATCTATCCTAACCTCTCGTGTTTGAGAATTATAGTGCCTAATGCATTCTAGGATGAGTTCAAAGCATTGCACTGTTAAAGGAAATGCAACAGCCTCAACCAATCCACTATCAATTATGTGTTCAGTGATGGATGGGGGATTTGGTTGACTGAATTTACTTCTTATTTCATCTAAATTCATAAGCCCTAGATGGGTATCTATGATTTTTGGGCCCTCATAGGTTAGTCCAAACACATATTCATAACTTGTATATTTAACCCTCGCCATGAATGAGAGTTTATAGCTCAACAATAGATAACCTTCTGAAATGCAGACAAAAATATTCTAGGAAAGTAAGTTGAAACAAGCAAGTACTATAAATACCTTCAATGGTGAACCCGCAGATGAAGTTTCACGCCTTGCCCAGCTCATCCTCAAAAAAGCTTGTCACCAGGAGAATGTTTTCCTAGCACTTAAAACCATTCTTAAACTTTGCGAAAAAACATGAGAGTAGATGAACATTTAATATATTTAATTGCTCCACAACACATGGTAGTTATTACTCTACTGCTTTCACCACAAACACCCTTCAAAATTTGAAATCAAACATCTATAAGTGGTGAGGTGGAGAGTTCATCGAACTACATAAAAGTGTGCCCGAGTTTGAATACCAAGTCAAAATGCCACTTCAAAACTAATCATCACACAGGCAGTCAAGGAAAGTTTGACAAACTACATAAGACACCGCTTAAATAGAGAACATAGAAACATGATATAAAAAAAGCTCAAGTGGCAAGGCGAGGGGTTTAGTGAGCTATATAAAACACCACCCAGGTTTGAACAACTACATAAAGCACTGCCTAAGTAGGACTAAGTCGTTTATAAGTTGGTGTATGACTTTTCATGGAGTAGGGAAAAATCATAAGGTAACATAATGGTAATCAGCTCATATGCACATTACAAGTACAACAATGATTGTCTCATACGTATATCATATTTACATTAGTGATTTGCTCCAACATATATCACAAATACATAGTGAAAAGCACCGACATACATCACATATATAGTGACTAGCTCCTCCATACATCACAAATTCATAATAACGAGCTCCAACATACATCACAAATACATAGTGACAAGCTCCAACATATATCACATACACGGTGACAAGATTACACATCACAATGGCTGACACATGTCCATAATGCATCCTAGATAGAAAGAATATCGGTGCATTGCACACTACACCATGGGTCCTATCCTTTCCTTTGGTCTTCTACACCATTAGACAATTGGGAAGAGGATTCGGTGCATCCCATACTACACTACGGGTCCATACTCAACCCCACAAGGCCAAGTATATAGTCTGACAACTGGGAGGGGATTTAGTGCATCCCATACTACATCATGGGTCCATCCACCATCCCAAGGGTTTCTCCAAGTAGTGAACCTACCAAACCCAGTGGATTCTGACTTCAATCACCTATAGGCCACTGGCAACAAGTTTGTCTACCCAGGAAGAAGTAGCTTCTGACATATACCACCTGGTGGCCTTAGTGGTATTTTCATCTATATTCTTCACAAACCCAGGTAACACTTGGCATCAATCACTTTCGTGCTTACCTGTGACATTTAGTGAACCCTCTCAATACACAATTAGCCTCATATTACCATTACCTATAAGGATGGGTCCCTACCCGTGCAACTAATCGACCGTATCATATCCAAGGTAGCCCGCTACCTTCACCTCTATGAACCAGGTGAATGCTGAATAATCCTTAGTAGTAGCCTAGACATCGATCATTGGCATGGTCCAATGACTGCCTGTCACTGCTCAAATATCTCAGAGGTTCACTCTTGGGCAAGTCATACATAACATGAATCACAATCAATAGATACATGGGCCTATACATAAAGACCTCTCAATATGGAGTTGAATTACACAGACACATCAGAGATACCTGAGACCAACACGAGATGGACTTTACCCAACATATATATATATAATCAAATACCCATTATAAAGTAGCCAATCTCTTAATTTAATATTCAAAAGCATATTATTGTATAAAATATAAGTTATTTAATTTCCTTAACTCATTCATAACCCTTTGGTACCCATTCAGCCTCAAACTGAAGCCTACTAAAGAGAGAAGGTCAAACCAACCAGGAACAACCCAAACCCTTAGAGTTATCCCCCCCTAATCTCTCCCCCTACAGACTTGAGGTCACAGCGGCATCCTTTGCCCAAGAACCGCCTACGTTCTCGCTTCCAAACAGGTCAAAGTCACATGTAGTTCTATTTACAAGGTCTCTCAAAGGTTGCATACGCACAATTTCCCAATTTCGTAAACCTATGCCATGACACTTCCATCCAAGTATGTCTAGTTGGAACCTCACCACCATTATTATATTCCTAATCCAACTTGAACATCCCAAGGTTTCGTTACATTGGCATAGGGGCTATGCTTATTACTTAACACCCAAAATTACATTGGTTCACACAAACCCATAGGAAGGCATTTCCATTTGAAACTCATATAATAGGCTCAATATCAAGGTTCTTATACTCAAGGAGTCAATAGATATATTTGAAGGATACTCTATAGTATTTATGAGCTTGTTTTAAGTTATAATCAATACCCGAATCTTACTTAAGAGAGTTGGCAACACTTTATCCATTGAATCGATCTAAGAAAATATAAACCCAATAATAACTATACAAATAATATTCTTAATCTTCCAATTTTCTTTACACTATGGTGCAACCTCATATTCTTATAATAATTAAGTTCATAAATTGGATGATTTATACATACTCGTCATTTATACTAAATACGACTTTGTTGGTCAATAGTAGGATATCATAAGATGTTGATTAACATGGTTACATAGGGATTATCTCTTATATTTCGTATGCAAACATATGGTGGTTCCATATAGCTCTAATATCCTTCCTTCCTTCGTATATTAGTTCCCATATCAAGGTTATTATATTTAAGAGGTTGTGGTCATGTAAAACATTTACCATGGTATCAACTAATTATCAAGCACCAAGTTCCAACAGTAAAGATGTGTTTAATAAAGTGTGATTGTAATGCCACTAAATGAAGCCATCATTCCTTGTAGTGCTATATAAGTACCAAACAATTAGACACAACAACACTATGTATGTAAAGTCTTTCAAAGTCAATGGTTAATCCTCACCATTTAGTATTCAATAATGGTATGAACATATCTTATTTTAAACACTTTAGAAGGATATAAATAATAAGGGAGTTAGGCACCAATTGAATCAATAATATACATTTATATCAAGTTTAGTTTATTGAAAGATTCCTCGCTAATGCACTTAGATTTAAACAACTTGCTCAACTCTCTCATAACCATGTTATTATTAAACATTTAAAATGGGCTATCATAAGCCAGTGAATATCTTAGGTCTACTCATTATGTATCTTCCAAGTTATCAAGGGTTATCTTTATTTAGGTTTCAATGCCTTTCTTATTAACACCTATGCCAATGTTTCAAACTATATTTACAAAATATAAAATTCCAACTGCAACAATTGCATAGAGAATAATATGTTTACTTTCAAATTAACAATGTGACTCATTAAATATAACTCCCTTGAAAGAAAAAAACACATAGTAATGTTTATTTATATATTGATACATGTATGTGGACGCCCTTAAGCACATTCATGTAAGTGTGTGATCCCCCTACAAATATATAACACTTAAGCACACACAGGTTTGTGTATAGTGTAAACAAGAGCTTCATAATTTTCTTTACCCAATAATATTATTTTAGGATCAACTTTAATGTAAATTGAGTTGAAACATCAACCCTACGCTACTTCTTGTCAAAAAAATAATGTAAATAAAAAGAACTTATCTGATGTGAATGTTGTACAAGTACAAAGTGGTGGCCTACTCTAGGAATTTGAGCTCCTTCAAATTTCTCCTACAGAAGTCTCCTCTCCCTATGTCATCGAAATCCCTCGATCCTTTCATACTTCACTAGATGTTCATACCCCTTTTCTAGAACTCTCTCGGTAGCACAAGTAGAGACAATGTCGACAATGGTTGTCGAATTTGGCTTCACCCCCGTCACTTGCTTTTGCTTGCAAGCTTCTGAAGTATTTTCAACAAATCGTTTAGATGCAGAACCTGATTATGGTATTTGCAACCACCTTTCTTTGGGCAGCTCCTTTCCCACCACCGCACTTCCTCCATGCTTCCATAGTTTGTGTACAACCAGGGCATTCCTAATGACTTCCCCCTTTCAACTTCACTCCTCCTTCTCCACCTACACCTCTTTTCTACTGAGAAACCCCTATCACTTATACTTTTGAGGGACATCCATGGCCTAACCAAAATCCCTCATTTCATCACAAGTAGAAGGGACATAGTCAAAGGTTGTGGGGTTTTGGATTTTTACACTTGCTAATAGTATTTGCTTCAAATTTTCTAAGTCTTTTCAACACATTCAATTTTTGCATAACCTACAACTATTGTTGAACACGATACCATAGTTCTTGAGATATATCTTCCAAACAACACCATACTGCGCATATCCTGTTATGATTCCTCTTACTTCTTTTCTCTTGCCCTCACAAACTTTTCTTTTCCATGCATATTATCCCCCTCTGCTCGCACTCTCTCCACATTTTTTCCAATCTGCATCCGATCTTCCCTATGCAATTTCTTCCCTCCTCTTTGTATGTCATTTCCCTGAGCTCTCCCTCTCTGCCTTCTCGTACTCATGTTTTTCATTCCAAACACTCGTGAATACTAAAAGAAGGGGGTTGTGAGGTTTTTAATGACTAATGAGCCTCCTTTTTCCCCCACACGACCTGCCTTTTCTATCTAAGTAGAGGGTCACCATACTCATTTAATGGCATGAAGACTCCTTTAGTTTCATTTGTGCCATGCTTTTGCACGCCACGCCATGCACATTTAATTTGTGTAGCCTTCCTTGTTCGGTTGTTGATTGATATGACTTGGCCATATTTATTTAATGGTTGCCTCCCCAACCATCCCTATCCAAACTTTCATTTTCTTATTTACTTTTATTTGTTTCACTGACAGCAACACCCTCGTGATATGCCTCTAAGTTAGATTTGGAATTGAATATGTTATTTTCTTTGATTTTTATTATTGTTATTTCTTTAGTTTGTTTTATTCTCCCCAATATCCACCTTGGACGCAACCGGAAAGGATGTAACAAAAACATATTAAAATTTGGGATCTAGGACCTAAGGAGGACCCATTTGCCCTTGGGCGAATGGGTCCTAGCCCAAAAGTCCAGGACACACATTCTTTAATGTGTTTAAAATATTGATAGCATTAATTAAATATAGGTTCCCTTTTCGGAAAATGAGCAAAATAAGGCTTTGGAATGCATAATTTGGTAAATTAGGAACTTAATTATGTGCAATTAATTAAGGGACCCAAACATAGTGTGAAATTGTAAAGTTTTACAATTTCCTACACTACAATTAATTCTCAATTATATCCTAATTTTCTAGAAACGATAATAAAACAAACAAATCGTGAGCATAATTAGGTCCAAGCACATAAGGGG
Source organism: Sequoia sempervirens (assembly GCA_007258455.2). Taxonomy (NCBI): domain Eukaryota; kingdom Viridiplantae; phylum Streptophyta; class Pinopsida; order Cupressales; family Cupressaceae; genus Sequoia; species Sequoia sempervirens. The sequence continues at coordinate 83,315,072 of VDFB02000007.1, forward strand.
GACCTAAACCTAGTGTGAAATTGTCAAGGTAGACAACTTCTAAGGCTACACATAGTTATATGGCAATATTAGAATTGTATTTTCAATTCATTTTTTATATTACACAATTTTTAGTGCACCAAATATTCAAGTAAAAAATAAAATTAAAAATATATGTAATTTTCACATTTTGAAAATAAAACAAATGAAAATATAAGTAGCAATAAAGTTAGACAAAGTATAATAGGTTAAAGGTAGTATACAATTAATATAAATGAAGAGGGGGGAACTCACTTGTTCCACATTAGGGTTGATTTAATGCTTATCGTGAAACTTAGTATTATTTAAGAAGAGTCATGTTGAATGGTGCAATAACAAAGGCAAATGACACAATAACAATTTTATGACAATTCTTGCTTCTTAACTTTCCTTGATTCAATGTTGACCATGGAACCAACTGTTATTTAAGAAGAAGACTATTGAATGGTGCAATAACAAAGACAAATAACACAATAACAATTTTGAGACTTTTCTTGCTACTTAACTTTTTCCTAATTCAGTCTTGACTATGGAACCAAGTGTTGTTTAAGAAGATTTATATTGAATGGTGCAATAACAAAGATAAATGACACAATACAAATTTTAAGACTACTCTTGTTACTTATTTCTCGTAAATCCAATACTTAAAAATACCTATATTAAATGATATAATAACAATTTAAATACTATTCTTGTCACTCAACTCTCCTCAAATATACAATAATATAAATGCATACACATAAAAATAAAATGATTAAAAAAACAAGACATAAAAACAAAAATACAACATAATTTAAAAAAAAAAAAAAATCACTAAACAAACACACCTCAACCACAAAGAACGTGAAACATTTACCTTACATTACAAAAGTTATTTTTAAGTCCTAAATTTTATTAACAATCGACGTACAAATTTTAACTAAAGCCAACAAAACTGATTAAAAAGAAAGAAATGAAGGAAAGCAAGGACAGGAGGCCATCACATAGGCCTTCTGACATCTTTTCAATGGCCCACATAGAAGAAGATACTCTGCACTAGCTAAGGATTTGAATATATTTCTCCCACTTAGGAATGAGACAAGGCCTTGGCTACTTAAAACCTCATATGATCTGTCAATTGCTGCCAGAGCATCGGTGGGGACTTTTTCCTTTTTTGAGGACTTGTACTACCGTTTGCATTTCCTTTTTAAGATAAGGTGAAATATCATTGCCCACAAGTCATAATCTTTTGGGTTTCGTGATTTCTATTACAGAGGTGTGGTTTAATGTCCTATACCGTAATTTATGGCCAATTTGACTGTTTTAGGATTAGCTCTTGACACCATCTTATATTTGAGTTTGACAGGGGCTTAGTTGCTTCAAGCTTTTATGGTTCTTATATTCATGTTTTGATGTCATTTGTACAAGTCCCAGAGGATATGGTTTTAAGACATCTATAGAGACAAACCTCCTTGGGCAGACGAATCAAACACTACTCCAATTTCCATCAGATATTATTAGTGGGGGAAGGAGACTTCTCATTTTCTTCAGCTTTGGCCAAGGCATTTGGGTCTGCTGAAAACATGGTTTCCACCTCTCTTGACAGCAGAGATCTAAAAGCTTTCATCCCACGTTTTCTACTGCTTGTTTTCCTTGTACTTTTGCATCCTCAATAACCCCTGTTATGGTTTTTCATAGTTTTCTGCTTGTTTATTTGTGTCTCTGTTCAATGCAGAGGAGATCTTAAGTTCGTATCCCTGAGCCCAAGAAACCCTTAAGCGTCTGGAGGGATGTGGAGCAACGGTACTGCATGGTGTCGATGCAACCGTAATAAATAAGCTTGAGATTCTAAGAACGAGGTCATTTGATAGAATTGTCTTCTACTTCCCCATGCACGTTTCTGCAGAAGTGTATGGGATCATGAAATAATCATGTAAGATTCTTAAATTTTATAATCTTTTTTCATGCAAAGGCAACTATCACGTACGAAAAAGATTTTTTTAAGATCATAGAAAATTTCTTTAGTGACATAGAATCGAATATGCAGATACTTTTAATTAGGACATAAGGTTTCACAGTCCACGCTGGTAATGTAAAGTTTTTAAAAAAATTCTGTGTAATAATTTTTGACATTTAGATTCAGTTAAACACATGAAATTTTCACAGTTAATTATCATGTTTTTGGATTTTTCTTTTAATGTTATCTAATTTTTTCATGCATGAAGTGTGATTCAAAATATTGATGAAAAATTCACAGTCAAATCCAAAAACATTTCAATCTATTTAAATTCAGTAATTCATTATCAAAATAATAAAAACAGTTTTAAACTTCCTCCTCTAATTCCTAATATAATCCGGCTAAAAATTATTACACAAATTTCTCCAAAAGAGTTTTAATTTTTTAAAATCCAACCTTCCTGACATTTTAATGTTTTAGCTTCTGCAATCTCATAATAAATCGTATAATGTTAAAAATTATTACCCAGATTTCTCCAAAAGAGTTTTACATTTTTTAATGTTATTCTTTTATGAATGATAAAATCTGCTTGTTGGGCAGAAAGCATAGTCATTTGGTGAAGATGTTCTTCAAGAATACAAGGACCATGCTTCACAAAATAGGTGAAATTCATGTTACCCACAAAGTACGAAACCCTTATAGCAAGTGGAGATTAGTGGAACAAGCAGAAAGAACTGGGTTGCATTTGAAAGAATCTGTTGAATTTCATAGAGAAGATTATCCTGGCTACGTTAACAGAAGAGGAGCTCAACCGAAGATCGGCAAGACTTTCTTCCTGGGCGAGTGTCGTACTTATATGTTCATCCTAGGGTAAAACTATCACTGCAACAAGCTCTCTCTTTTATCCTTTGGTTTGTAGGTTTCAATATTGCATGCATAGCTTATTAACAAATCTTTCCTATTGTAGCTCTACCTTTCGCGATTCTTTTCAAAACCATCGGATAGAAAAGAAATCAGTAGCCATGCCAATTATGTTGCAGAAGTTTTCTTCTAAATCACATCCAAACAGTCCCAAAGCTGTTGTTTTGCAACTTGAATCTGAAAATATACGCAGAAAGGCAGCTGAAAGTGCAAGAGTTTCCCAGTTGTTGACACTCGCAGGCAAAGCCCTCGATGAGATGGATGAACTCAGAAGGCAAAGAGACACTGCCCTCCACCAAAAGGACCAAGTTTGCAGAGAGAAGGAAAATGTTACCAAACAATTAACTGAAGCTTTGAGATTGAAAGAAGATGCAGCTATGCAAAGAGATGTGAGTGTTCTGGATCTTGAATCTGAAAGGAATGCCAGAATTGATGTTGAATCTGCAAGAGATGAAACTTTAAAGGAAAAAGATGAATTTGGAAGTAAAAAAAATGAAGCTTTGCGAGAGAAGGCAAAGGTTACCAAACAATTAGCTGAAGCTTTGAGATTGAAAGAAGATGCAGTTAACCAAAGAGACATGAGCATGTTGAACCTTAAATTTGAGAGGCGGGCAAGAAAGGATGCAGAGACTGCAAAAGAAGATGCTGAGAATTTACTTAAGAGCTACAAGTTGTCAGTACATAGCATGGAAGCGAAGAAAATAAATATACTACAGAGACAGAGAGATGATGCCCTCTGTCAAAAGGAAAATGCTTGCATGGGAAAAGAAAAGATTGCAAAACAATTAGATGAGGTTTTGATTTTGGAAGCCAAGAAAATAAATATGCTACAGAGACAGAGAGATGATGCCCTCTGTCAAAAGGAAAATGCTTGCAGGGAAAAAGAAAAGATTGCAGAACACTTAGATGAGGTTTTGATTTTGGAAGCAGCCAAGGAAAGAGAAAGGATTCTAAGGGAACAAAATGACCTTAACCTTAAGAACCGAAAGGATAGGATTGATTTTTGGATAGTTGTGGCTTGTGACTTGAGTGTTTGTATTACATTTTTTTCTGTTATGTATGCTCTGATAGAGTGATCCTAAAACTTAGAAAATCAGCTGTTCTGGTATGTGAAGACTTTACATATTGTATGGTTTGCATTTGTAATATTTATACCATTACTTGAGCACTTTGGTGTTATCTGCCAACGACAATTACATTTTCAGCACTGTGGCCATTTTATGAAGGTAGTTTAGCATGAACATGCCCTTATTTTAACTCTCTCTATCTCAGTAAGATATCATTGGATGGTTGAAAAAGGGTCTAGCGTCTGTTGGATGTATGTGTTGAATATCTTACCTTTCATACTACTTGAGGATCTTCCCATCCCACAAATCCAGTCCATACCCATGAAGAGGATTCCCATAAACCATTAAATTACTACTTGACATGTTACTTGAGGACTATATTTTTTTTTGGGTCCAACAATTGATATATCTGATTGAAAACATTCTCAAATCTATATTACTTATATGTTTTAAAATAAAGTATATATAAAGTTTATAGTAAAGTTTAGTTTGATGATATATATAATCTATCAAAATATAAGTTATATAAACAAAAATATATACTAAAACATCAAACCACTATTTTCATAGGCACACACAATTACACCAACGTAGATCACCCTAACAGTGAGTCACCCAGAAGGAGGGTTCTCTAAACTCTAAAGGAAGTATGACATTCCTTCTACCCATCCTAAGAGTCTTGAACTACAATGGACACCAACACTTCTCAACTTAGGATGTAAAACATCATTGGCTTCAAATGACACCTTATACAAAAGACCACCTAGACAAACTAATAGTATTTTCATAGAGTGAAGGACCTTGACATGAAAGGAAGCGGAGGTGCAAAATACACTTCCTACACTAATCTATAAGAAGAGGCATTTACAAAATTAAATTGGTCATATAGTTACAAGAAAATAAAAAATAAAAATAATATACCAAAACACAATGATTCACATAAGAAAAAACTCTTTTGAAAGAAAAACTCCACCCTTGAAAGAAACTCAATGTATTATTCAATAATCAATAGTTACAATACACTTGTAGAGTCTAAGTCTTTATAAGAGTATCACCAACAAGATATCTTAAGCAATTGTGGTACCATAATGGTACCTACAAAAATCACTATAAAACCTTTGACTTAAGCACCCAATAATTAAGACAAGTAATACATCAAACTATCAAATTGTAATTAAGAAACCATGAGTTAAAATTAACCAAAATGGAGCACCAAAATTATAGTCAAACTTGAACCTCTAAATTTGGAGATTAGTTTATAAGTTATGTATTTATTATACTCATAATATTTCACTAACCAACTTGTGCACTTTATTTTGATTCCATTATCTTCATTCAAAGTTGTTATGTCGTGTGTCATAATATGCATCATAAGTTGGTTAGCAAGTGTAGCTCTTTTATAGCTCTTATGTGTCATGAATGTTCTTATATTTTTTATGTGGGGTTGTAACTTCTAGAGGACCAAAAATTGTTATCTTAGAAGTCATTAGAACACTTTTTAAAATTGGAAGTCTTAAAGAGCTCTATGTCATTGTAACCAACCTACTTTGGTTAAGGCCCATTTCAACCAAAATTAAGCTTTGTAGGTTAGAAATTATATTTTCTATTCTTAACTTTAGGATACAAGGTTGAAATACCTTTCTTTATATTCACCCATTTTTAAACACCTTGTACTTGAGCAAAGGGAATGCCACTAGTGTCAACTATTTGTTAAGAACCAAAAGGCCCATACAATTAATGCACCACATAAACTTCTTTATGTTGATTGACTTTGTCAATGTATCTCCAACATTTTGTACAGTGTCAATTTTCTCTAGTATCACCCTTCAATTCTCTACCATTTCATAAATAAAATGATATTGGACATCTATGTACTTCACCCTTTCATGAAATTTCAAGTTCTTTATTAGACATTTGAAACTCTAACTAGCACATAGAACTCCAGCTCTATGAATCATTCGTACATCTAAAAATAATCGTTTTTGTTTGATGGCATTCTTATATGCATGAGTATTTTCCATGTACTAACATTTGTAGCACGAAAAAAGTGACCATAGCCTATCACTTACCCATCAAACTAATAACACCACCAAATAAGTTGAACACATATGTATTGGTGGATCATTTTTGTTGGAATCTCTTACCTAATGTGAATCAATGAATATTTATTAAGTACTAGGGTTAGTGCAAGATCATGGGGGTCCAAACTAGGCCCTTAAGTGGCAATGAAAATTCAGGAAAACAGAGTTAGGCAACTTGACATAAAAATTTGAATAGGTTATTAACATAAATTGAAAAATATGTAAGAACAAAATTTGTAGCAAATTGAATGTAGTTTCTAAGCTACTAGTCCTTTTTTGGAAAAAAGTAAATCTATTTGATAAAAATTTGAAATTTCATAGAGTAGTACTAAATTTTTAGGGAAAAAATAAAAAGCAGGTGTATGTCTAACCAACCTAAGTACAAGCAAAAACTAATATTTTTTTTTGTAATTTTTTTGCAAGTAAATAATTAGTTATGATTTTTTTATTAGAACTTTTTAAAAATATCAAAACTTGTTTGTTTGACCAACATAACTTGGTCAAAAAATATAAAATTCATCTATTTATTTTTTATCCTATAGTATGGGAAGCATAGAATGTGCCACATCTTTCGGATTCAAAAAAATGTGAAATAGTTTGAGAATTATATATGTTTTTCAATCAACCTATCAATCAAAACCTTAGTCGTAATGCATGTAGAAAATCAATAATAATTATCTATTAAATTCAAAATAAGGCATAGCTGATATTGGTGGAAAGCTGACAATTTGTTCAATAAGCCCTTTTTGCTTCATCAAATTTGGATAAAAAAAAGTCGTCAACCACAAGGGAGAACTTTGGAAACTAAGAAAATTTTCTAAACACGTTTTTACAGTTGACTTTCTAAGTATGACACCCCCGAGCCAAATCCTAAGGAAACCTTGAGGCAAATCTCGAGGCTGTTGATTTTACTAGAAATCCATTTCAAATGGATACCTGCTCAGAATGGATATCTATTACCTTTATTGTATTTAAAATATTTTGTATTACTAGCAATCGTACCTTGGTGTGCAATGGGTATGTTGAAGAGGTGTGAACATTTGGTCAATTACGGAAAATGTTGGGCTATTGTTTTGCATACATTTGTGTTGTGTCTTTCTACAAATGACATGCATTTTTGATGGTTTGGAATCATTGTATTTTGGTCTTAACAGATGGGGGTTGTGAACCAATTAGTGTTTGGAATTCCATAAAGAGATATACACTCCTTAAACTCTCATTAGTTTTGGTGATTCACTGTGCACCAACAGTCTTATGTTGCTTTGAAAGGAGGTTGTTAATTAAGAGAATTGCATTAAGGGTTAGGGGGTTATGTTGATTTTGAGGTTAGGTGGTGCATTGTTGTGGTTTGCTTTGAAATAGGAAAATCAAAAACTTGGATTTCTATTTGAGATGGGAGTTAAATGTCTTTTCAAGGTATCGACAACATGAAATTGATTAACTATATATATTATGTATAACTAAAAATGAACTCTATTTTTCTTCAAATACTACCATATATCAAGGTTGTTTGGGTGTATATACACAACTAAAATTGGGGTACTCTTGAGATGCACTTGTGCTTGGTATGATGTTGTAGGTGCAAAAATGTACATTTGATACACACATGGTACAAAGGACAACCTAATGCACCCTGGCTTATCCAACTTGTTAACCTTAAAATTTATGTCATCATACTTAAAAGCATGTTAATATATTGAAAAACTAAAACAAAGAAAATATTAAATGAAGAAAGAAAAAAAATTAATCTAAACAAACTTTATGAAGATGTTAACTTTTCAAATTTCAATTATTGTGAATTTGATGTAATAGTGTACACAAATTTTGGGCATATGCACTATACATTCCTTGCACCCTTAGAACCATGCATGCATTTTGGCAACCTTGCACCTATGTACCCAAGTTTTGGGAGTTTGCACTAGGTGCCAAATAACACCTTGTATACTCCTGCACCTCCACAAATTTTGTAACTCTATTCACCCTGCACGCTTCAACACATGTGTGCCCTGCACAACTCTACACTTAGACACCCCTGCCCTTGCACACCACCCCTGCACTTGCACACCCTGCAAATTTGTTGCTTGTGCACCCATGGACCTTCCATGCATGTTTTGTATTACTTTAGAACTTATGAACTCATGTAGTTTGCAACAAATATTTTGTATAATTAATTTTAATGTTTATCAACTTATAAAGTTTTCACTGCTTGCTAAATCACTTTACAAGAAAAAATGTCTAAGGATGAGGGTTTTATATGTGAGCATGTTTCTTGGGCTACGTGGTGAGTTGCTATGGTTTGCATCTAAGTAAACTTTCATGGCACTGTTGGGAAATACTTTTTCAGGGCTTCCAAAGCATGCAATCTAACAATTGTGCATCCCATACTTCATTATTGTGTGGTAGCCAAAATAAAAAGAAACTGATAGGATAGATAGAATGAAACAATTTTAAACCTAATATATATTATGTACAACACCAATAGAAAAATGTAAGCCAAACAAATTTTACATCCAACACATCTTCATGTAAAGAAAGTAACAACAATCTCACATCCAACAATTTTATTAATGAATTTTTGTTTGTGATAGATGACATCCATGCAACTTGAGATTTGATTTGATACATATAATCCTTAAAGATGGTCCATATAAGCACTATTAATTTCCCAAATCTAGTTTACAGGCCTCCTTATGTATGCACACATGGAACACTTCAACCATGGAAATACCCAACTATTTGTAAAACATAAAAAATGGAATTTGACTAACCTATTTACTATCATATATAGAATACATGTTGGTACATTTTGTTACCAAATACAACTGGCAGAATACAAAAAAAAATCATACATTATTCCAAAGTGAATACTTGTGAATGCAGTTTCCTATATAAACTTAGCCCATCAAGAAAGGAATAGAAATAATAGGAAATAAAAAAATTTATTACCAAACGTTATTCAGTTACATCCATCACATCCATTAGTAGATTAACATGACCATACATAGATGAAATTATTAAGCATGTAAGGTGATCCCATAAAAATCCAACTCCAAAATTTTGAATTTTGTGTTTCATTCAATGAACATAAGTTATTCCATTATGGTGAAAGGAAAATATGTTTTCATTACTTTTTCATGTAAACTTTCCAAAACTTGTTGTTGAAATGGCTTTGTAATAGCCTTTACATGGAAGAAACACGAGAGTTTCCATAACTTATTTATCGAGAACTTGTTGTTGAAATGGCTTTGTAATAGCCTTTACATGGAAGAAACAAGAGAGTTGCCATAGCTTATCTATCTCTGGTCTTCTGCATAGTAACTTCCAAGGACATGAAGCCTGACTAGGGTAAGCTATTTTTGATTTATTTGGAAACATATTGGTGAACATTGAACTTAATATTTATCCTTTTAGGGGCTTGGGTAATTGATATCTATTATATGCTTTTACTTGAGCAAGTTCTAAATTCATTCTATTTATGATAATGCACTCAAATTGCAATCATCCCGTAGTTCACTATTTTATAATGGATCATCATGGAAAGTTGTGATTTATCTCCAATATAATTAATACAAAAGTTAAAGCATCTTCTTGATCTAATATTCTAAATGAGAGTTTCTAAAAAAATATTTCATGTTCGAAAGTTCACACAAATAAAAATTTCTAAGAAAAATCATGTCATCATATTTTGATATTTTCTTTTGATTATTTATAAATTCAAAGAAATAAATCTAATTTCAATGTAGCTTTGTGAATCATTGTCCAAATGATTTATTTATCTAAAATCATAAACTTGGGGTTAAATGAAAGCTCGCATAAAAGAGTGAAAGATGATTTTATTAATTCAAACCATCTGACTAAAGGTTGTTAGGCTCCCACAAATATTATGAGAAAAGTGAATAATAGAGGAAAATTATAGTAAGTCAAGTTTCGGATTTAAAAAGCATTGACAATTATCGAGTGTGAAACATGGTTTCAAAACCATGTTTGAAGTGTACGCCGACTAGTATTAAAATCATTGATGGATTGTGAAGTAGTATTAAAATGCTAACTAGTATAGGCACCCCTCAAAAGCATAAAAGATGAAGGAGCTTTATCATATGTCATGGCTATAACTGTAGAATAAAGTAACTCAAAGAAATATATCAATTCATGGAATGCAATTATCATAGGATATCCACAAGATTGATTTGATGAAAATGTTCTAGCAATTTCAAGCAAATGCAATGATGGGTATAAAGCCAAATTCCACAACTTGTGCCAACATCCTACCCAAATCCTATCAAATGGGAGCTTTTGAGCAGGTTTGGACATTCATTAATGAATAATGGAGGGTATATTTATGTCAGATATTATAGTTAGAGATACTAAAATGGGAGCCCTATATGACACAATGTGGAACCACTAACAACACATGTAAACTATTTTGACAGAATGCCTCACAAATATTTCATCTCATGGGTCAAAATGAGTGCAGGGTATGCACCAAATAGATGTGTGGAAAAGGTTTTAGAGATGTGTGAGAAAATACAAATGACACTAGTGTTGGAGAAGAGGATGAATAACTTGTTGACACTTTACAAGTATGAAAATGGCTCCAAATCATAATCTATCCCACCAGTCTCCATTATATTCACATTTGAAATGATGTAGGATTTGTGTTAGTTGCAATCATGAGATAGGCCATGGGATGCAATTTTGAGTTGTGGGAAGTGGTTTTGTGTTCAAGCAACATTCACTCCTTCAATGATTTGGTTATATCCTCTACATTTCGTTCACCCTGATCATAAGATCTGCATATGTCGTTGTCCACACTTATTTAAAGAAATTTGCAAATCCCCACAGATAGAGATAGCTTGATTGGGTACAAATCTCACCCCTTTTAACTAGATACTTGGCAAATTTCTCCATTCCCTAGAAACATGGATATTTGTGACATAAATCTTAGATTGCTTGGAGATGGCGAGAGTTGCAAGAGGGCTACTACAAAAGATGAATGTAGCATGTAGGGGATGAAGTTGAATTCTCCTGAGGTCTCAGTGGAAATTTGGAGAGCTTGCAAGGAACAAGGAGGGATGGGAGGAGGAAGTGAATGAAGGAAATTTATTTGTAACAAATACAAAAAAAAAAAAAAAATTAAGAAAAGAAAAACTCATTTTCACTTGTGAGTAATATACATTTATGAATCTGTTTAATAAAGGGAGAAACATGTTCATGGGTCTAATCATTAAAACCCATCAAGCAATTAAAAAAAAAGTAGAAAATTTCATACAGCAAATGATCAAACCCCACAACAGAATTATAAAGAACATCCAACATCAGATTGCTTATCTATGGACGAGCCTAAAAACACCAAACCCAACCCAAAAAATAAAAAAAATATGAAATCGCTTTTCTTACAAGGACTAAAAACACCAAATTGCCTATAGCAGTGTACTTTTCCCTTAAGAGAGAGGATCGGCCAAGTTAAAATGCCATGAATAGATGAAAAAAAAGCATCATTCAATAGCAAATCCATAATTGCTTAGAAAATAAAAGCTTAAATTAAGGCCTATGTGATCGGACCTATGGTCAAAAAAGGAGAACAAAACCTAGGGAACCCTGTAACTAGTCTTGTAATGTGTAAAATCACCCTGTTAATAATCCAAAACAGGGTATAGCTTCCCTAGCTACAGGGTCGCTAAAATAAAAAGCATTTATGGCTTCTAAAATAAACAATTTTATTGAAATAAACATAAAAAATCACAACAGTTAAAAGCATCCAACAAAAAGTTTCCCATTCAATACCAATGAAAAGTTACCCAAGCAACAAAGCAGCAAATTTTAGAAGATTTATGCCTCAAATTGCCTTCGACATTACGACCATGATCCAAAAGGCTCAAAGAAAAAAATGAAAATTAAATGTTAAGAAAATGTTGTTCACACATCTGTCACAGTCTCATACTGATATAATATCTGAAAAAATACACTATAGATAATTTTCAAAAAAAAAATTGTATCAAAATTGAGCGAAATTAAATCAAGCAACTCACCTGAAAACACAAAAAAAAAGACTTAACCAAATCCAACAACACACATCCCTTGACTAATGTTTTAGCAGATAACATTTTTGTTTTGGGTGTAAAGGAAAATGTTCAGTGAAAAAGTGAAGCATGGAAAAACATACAAGAGGAAATAAAACCAAGAAGAAGCAGTTAAATTGGCAACAACTGCAATTATGAAGAAATCGGTGAAAAACAAATGCAAACAAGAAGCAGTTAAATAGGCGAGGATAATAGAACTCCACTCATCAGTGTAATCAGAAATTATGTTGCCTCAAATCCCCAGACGGCCACATTCTTCAGTACAAGAGCTCCCAGACTTAATGCTGGAGAAAACGTGCTAGTTGTTGAGAAAGTGTCTCAACCTTGCCTTGTTTTTTTAATTATTAATTGGCAATTTGTAATTATCTTTTAGTTGTCATGAAAGTTGCCAACTATGACAACTTGCAAAGTGTTTTAATTGTCAAATTAGAAAGAGCGTGAAAAAAAGGGAAGATAAATGTGAGTTTGGAAAAAGATAAAACATATTTTTTAGTTGCATGTGCACATTACTAAAAAGTGGATAAAATCACAAGTTGGAAGAGAAATTTTCTTTTCTTTGTGATTTATGACTAAATGGTTTTGGAAACCATTCTTGATTTATGTTTTCTCTCATGCCTATATATTTAGTGTTTGAGTTGAAGAGAAAATAAGTTAAGTTTCAAGTTGTTGAAGCCATGAAGTGGTGCAGTGATTCAGAGGGAGAAGTTGTATTGATGTAACTTGTTTGAAGGATTAATACAAGTCTTGGATCTCTTTGGGTGTGGATTTTTTTCCCACAAGGGTTTCTCCACGTAATTCTTGTGTTATGGTTTGCACATCTTTTGTAATCTTGTTTCAACTATGATTTATTACTTTGTAAATTTGGATGCATAAAATTATCAACATATTTTTATTACAAGTTTTATCCTTTTTTCTCAACATTTGGTATCAGAGCCAAGTTGGCTTGATTAGAGAAGGGGACGCCTTTCTTGGAGTGTTTGATTGGGTTTTTTGCTGCAGTAGGAGTGTGTTATTTTTTTTCTTGCAGTTTCAGATTCAACGTGATAAGAGATCATGGATGGCTCATCTCAGCTAGACATTGAGAAGTTCAACAGTACTGGGTACGAGCTTTGGAAGTTAAAGATGGAGGATCTCTTGGAAGAAAGAAATCAATGGGTTGCTCTTAATTAAGAGAAGAAACCAGAAACTATGTCAGATGGAGACTGGATTAAGTTAGATAAAAAGGCTTGTGGCACTATTCATTTGTGTTTATCTGATTTTGTTCTATTGAATTTATCTAATGAGACTATTGCATATAAGTTATGGAATAGAATAGGAGAGATATACCAAACTAAGAGTCTCATTAACAAATTATTTCTGAAAAGAAAGTTATATTCTCTTAAAATGAATAATGGAGACTCGATTGTAGAACACTTGAATTCATTCAATCTAATCTTGAGTCAGTTACAGTCAATTAATGTAAAGATAAATGAAGAGGATAAAAGCATTTTATTATTATGTTCACTACCTAAGTCTTGGAATAATCTTATTATTGCAATCAATGGTTCTTTTTCAGATGATTTGAAGCTGGATGCCCTCATTGCCACTCTACTTTTAGAGGAAATGAGGAGAAAGACTTCAAAGGGGTCTAAAGATGCATTGCATGTACGAGGTAAATCTAAGGAGAAAGGTAAGGACAAAAAGAAAGGTGAAAATGACAAATCTAAGGATCGTTCTAAGTCTAAGGGAAGGTCAAAATCACATGGTAAGCGTAGATTGAGGTGTTGGAACTGTGGTAATCGGGTACATCTCAAAAAGGAATGTGAGAATAAATCCTCGGATGATGAAGCTACTAATGCTTTTATTATTTTTGATGATATGATTTATGATGACTCTTGGTTAATAGATTCATGTGCTTCCTACCACATGAATCCTCACAAGGAACAGTTTTTAGCATATTCAGCTTATGATGGTGGGAAAGTTTTCCTTGGGGATAATAGTACACGGGAAATTGTAGGCCGAGGGGGGGTAAAATTGGTCTTCAATGATGGAAGGGTTAAAAACCTTAAAGATGTATTGCACATTCCTAGTTTAGCTAGAAATTTAATTTTTGTATCTAAAATGAATGATTCAGGAGTGCATGTTACTTTTGAAAAGAGTGGTTGCAAGTTAATCAAAGGGAATTTGGTTTTAGCTAAGGGTAATAGGCGTGGCACCCTATTTAGACTTGATGCTTCTATTTTTTGTAACTCTGTTAATGTAACTGATAACTCTGTATCATGTAAGTTATGGCACCACAAGATGGGTCATATTGGTGAAAAGGGTCTCAAAACTCTCATAAATAAAAAGATGGTTGATGGTTTGTCAGATTACTCTGTTGATTTTGATTTTTGTGAACACTGTGTGTATGGAAAACAACATAGAGTTTCATTTAAATCTAGAAGTACTCGAGCTAAAAAAAATTTGGAGGTAACTCAGTGATGTCTTTGGTCCTATGGATATACCATCTATTGGAAAGTCTCACTACTATGTTTCTTTTATTGATGATTATTCTAGATATTCATGGGTTTACTTTTTGAAGAGAAATCTGTTGTTTTTTCTATATTTAAAGAATTTAAAATACTTGTTGAGAAACAAACAGATAAAAAAGTAAAGGTTTTAAGAATGGATAATGGTGGTGAATATTTCTCTAGGGACTTTGATGATTATTGTAAGCATGTAGGAATTGTTAGGCAGAAAACAACTCCATATACCCCACAACAAAATGGAATGGTAGAAAGGATGAATAGGACTTTAATGGATAGAGCCATAAGCATGTTGAATAGTGCAAAGCTTGAACAACACTTTTGGGTTGAAGTAGTTCACACTGCTTTTTATAGATGGTTAATAGGTCACCTACTTCTGCTCTTGTTGACAAAACTCCCTATGAGGCATGGACAAGTAAATGACCATCAGTTTCTCATGTTAGAGTTTTTGGCAGTGAGGTACATGTTCATGTTCTTAAAGAAAAACATTCTAAGCTTGACTTCAAAGCTAACAAATGTGTTTTTGTGGGTTATGGAGAGAACATTAAGGGTTATAAGCTTCAGGATCCTGTAGCAATGAAAATGATATATTCTAAGGATGCAATTTTCAAGGAGCTTAAGGAATTTAAAAATGATGAACAACCTCATGTAAATTCTAACAAAATAGTGCATTTTGATATTAAGGTTGAACCACATAAAGATACAAAGGTAGAACTAATGAACTAATAGGGTGTCCTACGTCCTTCATACAAAGAACTAATGAATTAAAGATATCCCTCTTCCCACAATTTCATTGAAACTAAGAGATTGCAAGGTGTAGAGATTGACTTACAACCCTAGGGTGAGTCATTCAAATCTAAATCTCTAAGCTTCTTAGGACAACATGATTTGGAATTAAATAGAAATGATTTGATGCAACTAAATCTAATGAACAATATGACCTAGATGATAAAATGCAAGATCCTGAAGCTATAGGAACTAAAAACACAGTTTGTAGGCAGATCTGAGAAGGGTCTAGACACATGTACCTAGCATGAAAATTTGCTTCTGAGCACTACAAGAGGGCAGGTTCAACCTAGGGCGAATGAGTCCTAGACAGGGTGTCCAGAAAAAGCTTTGATAGTCCTCTTGTACAAGATTTGAGCTTCCATTTGGCATAGGTCCCACTATCAAAAAGTTGGAAATAAGTTTTGAATATGAGTTTCCATAACTTGACAACAATGGTGAAACTTATGCAATGTTGCAAAATTTCTCTTTGAGATCTTTTCAGTCCTTCTTCAACATGTAATCTGGACATACAAAGAGAGGAATTTTTTTTTGTTTTGAATGGGGATTTGTCTCAATCAAACCTCATGTTTGGTAATTAAACCTTGATAGAATGATAATGACAATTGATAACTAGAAGGAATGATGAATGAACACTTGCTTGCTACAACTTACCAAACCTTTAATGGTTTCCCTTAGAGGACTGAGATCACACACGTCACTCCAAGGAATCAGATCTTGCTTTGCTTGATTTGTTGGATACTTGAATTCTTGGATGCTTTAGGATTAATAATGCATATTACCCTTCACAAGATGACATGAACACACATATGCTTGAACATGATGATATGATTTTTAATGCCGCAACAAATGACTGAAAAACCTATTCTTGAATGCTCTTGACAATAATATTTGCTCATATGAAATTTACCTTAATGCTAGATGATGTTGCTTAGATTTGAATTGATAAAAAGACTGTATTTATAGGTGTTTATCTAATTTCTCAAAAATTAGATTCCAAAAGCCGACAATTACATATGAAATTTGAATCATTAAAATACCACCAGAAACATATTAAAATTTGGGACCTAGGACCTAAGGAGGACCCATTTTCCCTTGGGAAAATGGGTCCTGGCCCAAAATTCTAGGACACGAATTCTTTAATGTGTTTAAAATATTAATTGCATTAATTAAATATAGGTTCCCCTTTCGGAAAGCGAGCAAAATAAGGCTTTGGAATGCATAATCTGGAAAATTAGGTACTTAATCATGTCCAATTAATTAAGGGACCCAAACATAGTGTGAAATTGTAAAGGTGTACAATTTTCTACACTACAATTAATTCTAAATTATATCCTATTTTTCTAAAAATGATAATAAAACGAATAAATCATGAGCATAATTAGGAGATAGGCACATAAGGGGGAGCTAAACCTAGTGTGAAATTGTCAAGGTAGACAATTTTTGAGGCTACACATAGTTGTATGGCAATATTAGAATTGTATTTTTTATTTATTTTTTATATTACACAATTTTTAGTGCACCAAATATTCAATTAAAAAATAAAATTAAAAATATATGTAATTTTCACAATTTGAAAATAAAGCAAATGAAATTATAAGTACAACAATAAATTTAGACAAAGGATAATAGGTTAAAGGTAGTATACAATTAATAGAAAGGAAAAGGGAGGAACTCACTTGTTCCACATTAGGGTTGATTTAATGCTTATAATGAAACTTAGTATTATTTAAGAAGAGTCATGTTGAATGGTGCAATAACAAAGGAAAATGACACAATGACAATTTTATGACTATTCTTGCTTCTTAACTTTCCTTGATTCAATGCTTTTGATTAGATAAGAAAGGTTTTGAAAAGGCCCTGAAACCTTTTACAAATCGAAAGATAGATCGTTCAGCTCAACAAAACAACAAAAAACTAACAAAGAACAACAAGACAACACAAAATAGCAACCAAACGGAACCACTATAGCTCCATCAAAATGGAGCAAAGCACTACACACCCTGCTCAAGGTGGTTTAAAAAATTGTTGCAAAGATTTTTGTTGAACCGTTGTACAAAGGTTCATCTCCACAAATCTTTTCATCTTTTTATTACAAAGAGAAGAAGCATGGCCATTCATAGGACCAACCAAACCAAGAGTATCGACAAAGGGGCCATTAGAATCTTCAACCCGAGGCTTTTGAAAGAGAGTGGTGTGATCTTTTGTAACAACAAACATCTTCTCTTTTTCCTTCCAAACAAAGTGTTGTTTCTTTTTCCTTAGGAAAGTAAAGGAGGCATGACCTACTTTACCACAACAATGGAAAATAATGGGAGAATTTTCATATTCAATCTGTAGCACCCACTTCCCAAATCTTGAAGATAAGGTTGTCTGAGTAGAGAAAATAAGGTTATTCTCCACTAACACACAATACCTAGTAGACAATAATTGCTTCATCAATTTCGTGATCTTATCTGTAGAATAGAAATTCCCAAAAGAATTAGCAATAGCCATAAATATATTTTCATGCCAGAACTCCAAGGGCATCCCTAGCAAACAAACCCAAATATAAAAATTAAGAGTGCCTGTCATAGGGTTGAAACCAAGAGACCACCTTTGAAGGTAGAGGTCGTTCTGACCAAAAAACCAAGGGCCTTAGAGCAACTTTCTTCGCAAGGAAAGAAAAAGAGGAAGAAACCATTTATCATGGCAGTTACCTTGACCTAATCGCAAAACTTCCAGATCCGAAAAACCCATCTTCTAACAACATCAATGTTGGGGTGAAGGCCACATAATCTCCCAACCAAGGAGCTCTTAAACCATTTCAAAGTCTCAGAAAAGGTAGAGTCAAGAACATCGAACTCAACTTGTCCATTCTCCTTATCAACAATGGGGCTACCATTAGAAACCTCGTAGTGGTCAGACCCGCCACCATCCTCCAGAGCATGAAGCTCCTCCGAAGCAACCACAGGGGAGGAAGGAAGAACAGTTTGAGTAGTATTCAAACCCTCAGCCCTACAGTCCAACCCATCAATGGGAAGCTCAACAACTATAGGGGGAAAAGGATAAACAACAGGGACTTCAAAAGAGGAAGAAGCACCCTCCTTAGCAACAACAGGGAGAAGGAATCCCTTTTTGAGACTAGAAAACAAAGTGTTGCCACTAGTTTTCTCAACAGAACTTCTAGCCAAGTACCCTTGAGTCTTCAGACAGGCCTCCAGAAGGATATCAAGAAGAAGCTCATCCTCCTCAACTGACCCCTCACAGAGCCCATCCTCAAGACAACTGGAAGTAGCAAAGGAAGAACCATCAACAATATCTTCAAAATCAGAGTACAAGAAATCATCCTCATCCCACTCTTGAGCCCACAGGTCATCAACCGGGGAGTCAGGGGAGACATTCACACTTTCAAAAGGAGCACCAACAGTAGAGTCACTCCCCATAGAACCAAAGCCACCATGGGAGCCCTCCAGTCCAAACGCCTTGAAGCAACAGGAACAGGAGCAAAAAACACAAGACCAACATTAACAGTAGGCCCATTGTCATCTGTCCCACCTCCTTCATCCTCACCTTCTGCATATGCCTCAATGCTACTTGCAGAAGAGTTTGAAACCCTCCTTCCGCCATTTCACTTCCCTCCCTGCTTTTGCTTCCCACTCATGCTGCTTTTCCTAATTGTGTTATAAATGCTGATATGAAATAATTCCTTGATTCAATGTTGACCATGGAACCAACTGTTATTTAGGAACAGTCTTGTTGAAGGGTGCAATAACAAAGACAAATAACACAATAACAATTTTGAGACTTCTCTTGCTACTTAACTTTTCCTAATTCAGTCTTGACTATGGAACCAAGTGTTGTTTAAGAAGATTTATATTAAATGGTGCAATAACGAAGATAAATGACACAATACAAATTTTAAGACTACTCTTGTTACTTATTTCTCGTGAATCCAATACTTAAAAATACCTATATTAAATGGTACAATAACAATTTAAAGACTATTTTTGTCACTCAACTATCCTCAAATATACAATAATATTAATATATACACATAAAAATAAAATTTTAAAAAACAAAAACACATCATAATTTTTTTTTTAAATAAAAATTTACTAAACAAACACACCTCAACCACAAAGTACGTGAAACATTTACCTTACATTACAATAATTTTCTTTTTAAGTTCTAAATTTTAGTAACAATCGACGTACAAATTTTAACTAAAGCCAATAACACTTATTAAAAAGAAAGAAATGGAGGAAAGCAAGGACAGGAGGCCATCACATAGGCCTTCTGACATCTTTTCAATGGCCCACACAGAAGAAGATACTCTGAACTAGCTAAGGATTTGAAAATACTTCTGCCACTTAGGAATGAGACTGCAAGGACTTGCCTACTTAAAACCTCATACGACATGTCAATTGCTGCCAGAGCATCAGTGGGGACTTTTTCCTTTTTTGAGGACTTATACTACCGTTTGTATTTCCTTTTTAAGATAAGGTGAAATATCATTGCCCACAAGTCATAATCTTTTGGGTTTCGTAATGTCTATTACAGAGGTGTGGTTTAATGTCCTATACCGTAATTTATGGCCAATTTGACTGTTTTAGGATTAAATCTCTTGACACCATCTTATATTTGAGTTTGACAGGGGCTTAGTTGCTTCAAGCTTTTATGGTTCTTATATTCATGTTTTGATGTCATTTCTACAAGACCCAGAGGATATGGTTCTAAGACATCTATCGAGACAAACCTCCTTGTAGAGACGAGTCAAACACTACTCCAACTTCCATCAGATATTATTAGTGGGGGAAGGAGACTTCTCATTTTCTTCAGCTTTGGCCACGGCATTTGGGTCTGCTGAAAACATGGTTTCCACCTCTCTTGACAACAGAGATCTAAAAGCTTTCATTCCACGTTTTCTACTGCTTGTTTTCCTTGTACTTCTGCATCCTCAATGACCCCAGTTATCGTTTTTCATAGTTTTCTGCTTGTTTATTTGTGTGTCTGTTCAATACAGAGGAGGTCTTAAGTTCGTATTCCTGAGCCCAAGAAACCCTTAAGCATCTGAGGGATGTGGAGCAACGGTACTGCATGGTGTCGATGCAACCGTAATGAATAAGCTTGAGATTCTAAGAACGAGGACGTTT
The DNA here is from genome assembly GCA_007258455.2 of Sequoia sempervirens. Taxonomy (NCBI): domain Eukaryota; kingdom Viridiplantae; phylum Streptophyta; class Pinopsida; order Cupressales; family Cupressaceae; genus Sequoia; species Sequoia sempervirens. The sequence continues at coordinate 83,335,600 of VDFB02000007.1, forward strand.
GATAGAATTGTCTTCAACTTCCCCCATGCAGGTTTCTCCAGAAGTGTATGGGATCATGAAATAATCATGTAAGATTCTTAAATTTTATAATCTTTTTCCATGCAATGGCAACTATCACGTACGAAAAAAGATATTTTAAAGGTCATAGAAAATTTCTTTAGTGACATAGAATCGAATATGCAGATACTTTTAATTAAGACATAAGGTTTCACAGTCCACTCTGGTAATGTAAAGTTTTTTAAAAAATTCTGTGTAATAATTTTTAACATTTAGATAACTTTCTATTTGGATTTTTCTTTTCATGTGTGATCCAAAATATTGATGAAAAATTTACAGTCAAATCTAAAAACATTTCAACTATTAATATAATCCAGCTAAAAATTATTACACAAATTTCTCCAAAAGAGTTCTGATTTTTTAAAATCAAACATTCCTGACATTTTAATGTTTTAGCTTCTGCAATCTCATAATAAATCGTATAATGTTAAAAATTATTACCCAGATTTCTCCAAAAGAGTTTTACATTATTTTAATGTTAATTTTTTTTATGAATGATAAAATCTGCTTGTTGGGCAGAAAGCACCGTCATTTGGTGAAGATGTTCTTCAAGAATGCAAGGACCATGCTTCACAAAACAGGCGAAATTCACGTTACCCACAAAGTACGAGACCCTTATAGCAAGTGGAGATTAGTGGAACAAGCAGAAAAAAGCGGGTTACATTTGAAAGAATCTGTTGAATTTCATAGAGAAGATTATCCTGGCTACGTTAACAGAAGAGGAGCTCAACCGAAGATCAGCAAGCCTTTCTTCCTGGGCGAGTGCCGTACATATATGCTCATCCTAGGGTAAAACTCTCACTACAACAAGCTCTCTCTTTTCTCCTTTGGTTTGTATGTTTCAATTTTGCATGAATAGCTTATTAACAAATCTTTCCTATTGTACCTCTACCTTTCATGATTCTTTTCAAAACCATCGAATAAAGAAGAAATCACTAGCCATGCAAATTATGTTGCAGAAGTTTTCTTCTAAATCACACCCAAACAGTCCCAAAGCTGTTGTTTTGCAACTTGAATCTGAAAAAATACACAGAAAGGCAGCTGAAAGTGCAAGAGTTTCCCAGCTGTTGACACTCGCAGGCAAAGCCCTCGATGAGATGGATGAACTCAGAAGGCAAAGAGATAATGCCCTCCACCAAAAGGACCAAGTTTGCAGAGAGAAGGAAAATATTACCAAACAATTTGCTGAAGCTTTGAGATTGAAAGAAGATGCAGCTATGCAAAGAGATGTGAGTGTTCTGGATCTTGAATCTGAAAGGAAAGCCAGAATTGATGTTGAATCTGCAAGAGATGAAACTTTAAAGGAAAAAGATGAATTTAGAAGTAAAAAAAATGAAGCTTTACGAGAGAAGGCAAAGGTTACCAAACAATTAGCTGAAGCTTTGAGATTAAAAGAAGATGCAGTTAACCAAAGAGACATGAGCATGTTGAACCTTAAATTTGAGAGGTGGGCAAGAAAGGATGCAGAGACTGCAAAAGAAGATGCTGAGAATTTACTTAAGAGCTACAAGTTGTCAGTACATAGCATGGAAGCGAAGAAAATAAATATACTACAGAGACAGAGAGATGATGCCCTCTGTCAAAAGGAAAATGCTTGCATGGGAAAAGAAAAGATTGCAAAACAATTAGATGAAGTTTTGATTTTGGAAGCCAAGAAAATAGATATGCTACAGAGACAGAGAGACGATGCCCTCTGTCAAAAGGAAAATGCTTGCAGGGAAAAAGAAAAGACTGCAGAACACTTAGATGAGGTTTTGATTTTGGAAGCAGCCAAGGAAAGAGAAAGGATTCTAAGGGAACAAAATGACCTTAACCTTAAGAACCGAAAGGATAGGATTGATTTTTGGATAGTTGTGGCTTGTGACTTGAGTGTTTGTATCACATTTTTTTCTGTTATGTATGCTCTCATAAAATGATCCTAAAACTTAGAAAATCAGCTGTTCTGGCATGTGAAGACTTTACATATTGTATGGTTTGCATTTGTAATATTTTTAACCATTACTTGAGCACTTTGGTGTTATCTGCCAACGACAATTACATTTTCAGCACTGTGGCCATTTTATGAAGGTAGTTTAGCATGAACATGCCCTCATTTTAACTCTCTATATCTCAGTAAGATATCATTGGATGGTTGGAAAAGGGTCTAGCGTCTGTTGGATGTATGTGTTGAATATCTTACCTTTCATACTACTTGTGGATCTTCCCATCCCTCAAATCCAGTCCATACCCATGAAGAGGATTCCCATAAACCATTAAATTACTACTTGACATGTTACTTGAGGACTATATTTTTTTTTTTGGGTCCAACAATTGATATATCTCATTGAAAACATTCTCAAATCTATATTTCTTATATGTTTTACAATAAAGTATATATAAAATTTATAGTAAAGTTTAGTTTGGTGATATATATAATCTATCGAAATATAAGTTATATAAACAAAAATATATATTAAAACATTAAACCACTATTTTGATAGGCACACACAATTACACCAAGGTAGATCACTGATCTGTAAACTAGGATGTTAAAGTTTTCCAAAACTTAATCCAATTACAGATTTAATTCCCGATCCAACAGTAATGCATGATTATGTATCTTAACCGTTGAAATTATGAAACTGAGTAATCCTTTCAAACACTTTAAATCAATTATCTGTAATAACATTCATGAGAGAGCATAATACCGAAATAAATGAGAGAACAAGAAAGAGATAGAAGAGAGACACAAACAACTTGATAACGGAGTTCGCTCAATTTGAGCTACGTCTTGTTGATGTGTGTTGTATGACACAACAAACATTCTAGAATAAAGTGTCAAAGACGCTCTATCCCCTCTTGAAAAACTACCTCGTATGTTAAGACTGCAAGAAAGATCATACGGTAATTCAAATGTTTCAGTTAGGTGTGGATGAGCTCTGTGGTTTGATGTGATTTGCTAGTTATGACAAGGGGACTTACGCTAGGCTTGTTCAATTCACAATGAAGGTCTAGACAATGAAGCTCTATTGTTTGGGTCATGGATCAAACAAACTAAAAAAGGAGATAAGGGTTCAGAAGTTCTAATCTACTCCTAAGAATTCAAGAGATGGTATTGACTTGGTGGAACCAATAACCACGCTTTGCTTCGCCACGCTCAACGACAACTACACAAAGGGGTTGCAATCTTCAAGGGAATGTGCTTATGATTTTCATGTCATGAATAACTACCATCAAATCGAACAATAATTATCTAGACAAAATTTAAGCATCCACAAAATAAGCTCAGGCTAACTTTACGCATTGAATGAAAATCATCCATTCAAAGAAAGTATGAGCAAAAAGTTTCACCATAAATCAATACTTATCAAATCTTGCATTCATCTAACATACATGAAATAAAATCTAAACTATGATGAGGGATAAGAACCATAACAACTCCAAAATAAGAGAAGTAATCACCATCAGAACAATGCATGCATTACTTATTACTTTGGTAGTCTTACAACAATTGCTTATCTCAACATGTTTTGCAACATGCTCCCATGCTTTACAAATGAGGGGTTGAGCTCAATTAATAGGCTCCCCGATTACAATTCAATGGCCAAGATTGATTTAGGATCAACGGTCAAGATTACAAATAAAACCCTAGTTAGGGTTTGCTACCCCTCGACCAATGAGAAAATTACATTCGAGGACACTTGTCCTTTTTGCTAAATATGAACCAACAGATAAAATAGAAAGTTGTTGCATGTTGATTTGGAATAATTTGATTGGTTGGAAGATGACGAGGCGCCACCTCAGTGTGCTGGATGTCTTCTTTGATCACTTTGGTTTTGTTCCTTAGAATGTTTTCCTTGCCGATGACTTTATCTTTTGTGCTTCGATCTTGGATGACTTTGGCTTCTTCTTCTCACCTCGCCTTGGAGCACCTGTTTAGAATTGAAGTCATTAAGTCTTTCTTTCCGGATTGCTTTGGAATTCCTTCACGTGCCTTGAATTTGGAGAGGAACTCCCCTGTGCCTTCGCCACAATGGAGGAAAATTGGAACTTTCTCGGTGGAGAATTTCCCATACTTAGCCAAATTTTGGCTACTTTGTAATACCTTCAAGATTTTGGCCATTTTTGTGCTCAAATAAACTTCGCCGGTAGGTTTGTCTTCAATTTTAAATTTGGCTTGCGTAAGTTGGATGTACTTGACGGTGTGCTTGTCGTTGTCTTCATGATGCCAAATTCTTTTCTTTCATCTCCCTTCAAGTCGGACTTTACACTTTCTTTGCCATTTTCTCCTTTGAAGATTCACCTTGTGTAGTCATCCACCTGCAGTAAAAAAGATAACTTTTTCAGGATAAGCTTTGAAAGGTTTTTATAAATTTCATTCTCCAAAATGGCTAATTTATTTGATTTTATTTTTTTAAATTTAGCCATGGTGAAAATTATTGGATGAAGATTTTCATTTTCTCTCTCCTGGCCTCGTGCTGAATTTCTTAACATTCTCTCTCCAAGTTGGGCTTGGTGAACACTTTTCCATGGCGGACTTTGAGAGTCTTTTTTCATCTATCTTCAAATGTTGGAGGACTTCATGTCAGGTTCTATGTTCAAATTTTCTTGCCGTCCATTTTATTTGGCCATAAATTCTTGCCGTCCAATTTTATTTGGCCATGATTTTCTTGCCGTCCAAAATTATTTGGCCATTACCTTCCTTCGTCCAAAATTATTTGGCCATAACCTCTTCTTGTCCAAAATTATTTCGCCATAACCTCTCTTCGTCCAAAATTATTTGGCCATAACCTCTTCTCGTCCAAAATTATTTCGCCATGATTTCTAATTGTCCAAAATTATTTGGCCATTACCTTCCTTCGTCCAAAATTATTTCGCCATGATTTCTAATTGTCCAAAATTATTTGGCCATTACCTTCCTTCGTCCAAAATTATTTGGCCATGATTTCTAATTGTCCAAAAACTTTTGGTGTGATTTTCTTTAGACATTTTGGACTTAGGCGAATTTTCTAAAATGCCAAGTATATATTTTTTATTTTTTGCCAATGTTCATACTTAGGCAAAATTTCAAATCTTCTATCTTCTCTTTGATGTGGCGGACTTTGCCTATGTTTCCAAGCCACTCTACTAGGGCAGACTTCAGCCTATGGCTTACCACTTTGTGTTTTATCCAAGGCGGACTTGCTTAAATTTCTTGCCATTTCTTCATGTGGCTGGGCGGACTTGCCTCATTTCTTTGCCACCTTCTCATCTTGCTAAGGGCGGACTTCATCACTTGTCTAGCCACTTCAACCTTTTCCTTGGCTATGCCTTAGACAATTTCTTCTTTTCCAATCGAACGAACAGTGATGCATCTTTATCTTTCGATTGAACCACCGGTGGACCCCCATATATCTAGAGGGGTGCGCCCTATCGGCGGATGCACCTCTGAAGGAAAGAAAGTCCGGTGTTTATACGACTGATGACTGGACTAATGTGATGACTTTGTCCCATTCAGTTCGTATCAATATAGGGGCACGAATAGAATACGGTTGGGGAATGGAATACGGGACTCCAAGATCAACCGGAAGGGGAAACACATCATGATGGTATATATCTAGCCGGAGGGCGAGGGCCTATCCATCTGAACTCGGCCTCCCCGAGATACGAGATAGAACTGTCGGCCGGGGGGCCTTACTCGATTGACCCTATAGATTCTCTGGTCGAGGGCCCCGAACGTAGATTTAGATTGAGTATAGATAGGCGGTCATTTATGCACTCGACCTTACCGTAGAACTATGGAGTTTGGTCCAACACCAACACAGTTCTTAATTAATTAGCCTGCTAGCAACTCGGCTATCCTCCCACCCCCCCCAACTATAGTTTCCCACCGGCGAATAGGTCGGTCGCGAAGCGCAGGGTAGTTGAACGGCATCTGATCAACACCAACACAGTTTCCGAACCCTTCATGACCGTTACCGAGAGATGCGCTCGCCCACATCCTCTTTCTTTTCGTTAGAGACCTCGGTGAACCGTTCCACACCCCTTTTCATTAGAGACCTTTTCGTTCTCCCTAATACCATGCTCCAGAGGGCATCTAAATTACGTACGTAATATGAATCGATGGCCAGGCCTCCGGTTCGATCGACCCTCAACCGGGGCGCCATGAACTCTATCTAGGGTGCACCAATAGAACCCCCCTGCATGCATGGGGACCTTCAACGGCATCTACCTCCACCCCATTAGAATAGTAGGGAACCGGAACCCGGCTAGTTCCCACCCCCCACCCAAATAGAGTTGGGTGGGGGGGCCCCTACTATTCTAAGATAGTTGGGCATGTTACGTATAGAATCTGGGTGGGGGGCCCCTACTATTCTATGGCCCCTACTATTCTAAGGGACCGGCAAGAAACAATAGGGCCGGCCAGATTCTATACGTAACATTCCCACCCCCGCCTAATGAATAGGACATAGGGTCTCTCCGTCCGTTATCTCCTGCCGTTGTTTGAACCAAAGAAACTATAGGGAACCCGGCCCCCCCCATTCTATAGTTGATGCTGGTAGGACGCTTCACCGACTTCTGAATCACTTACATAATCAACTGGATCAAGATCATATGCATAAACTGCTTAAGCAACTGCATCTACTGACTCTTCGGCTTCACTGACTGGATCAAGTGGATCAAGATCATAATAAAGGGCATAACCAACTGCCTTTACTATCGGTGCTACTTGCTTTGTTGCTGGATCTACCAATGCTGGTGGGTCTGGAACTGTCATAGCAACTGGCTCTGCAGGATCTGCTACTGGCAAGCGAGAATGGATCTTCTACTCCGTGGGAGGATCGGTATCGGAACCAATAAGCCCAGTTGTTGATGCGTCCCATGAAACCCAATGGGGAAGAGTAGTGGCCTGTATAGAGAACTGCATTCACTAGAGCCCTGAACTCTATTCTGTCCGGTATGGGAGGTGATTATATATACAGTACGGGGCCTCGGGCCCTAGATATACGGATACGGATACGGATACGGGGATTGCCATAGAATATAGAGATACAGGGGAGAGGGAGTGGGGTTGGGCAGTCACTAGAGCCCATCTATATATGACTAGAGGCGGGGGTTGGGCAGTCCACTAGAGATCATTCTATCTGGGGTGGTTGGGCCGATGACCTAACCCCTCACCCAATTCTTGGGCTTGGGGGTGGTTGTTTCGCCCTTGTCCTCGTCCGGGTAACCTAACCCAACCCATCCTCCCCTACCCTACCTATGGATCTATCTGGCTATATGCCCATTCCCTCTCTTTTCGGAAAGGCCCCTACTATGGGAGTAGAAGACTATATAGAGTCAATTCGAGGAAAGGAAAAGAAATGGGGAGTTGGAGAGTATATGGAGCCTATATCTCTATCTGGAGGGGAGTTAAGGGGAACCCCCGGGACTCTGCCTCTCTTAGCATAGCTTCACCTCACGTCGGAGGTTCACTGGTTCGTCTCTCCGAACCGAACCGGTGATGCCCTATATCCTCTATATATATATAGAACTCGCCACAACTGAACCTAAGTCGACCCGAGCGAGGAAAGGATGTGATTTCTAATGGGGCGCCCTATCGGCTATATCTTTCCGGTGTTTGGCTAGAAAAGTTATATAGATAGGGGGGCCATCTGGGCTGTGTCCATAGTCCATTGTCCGGTAACCGAACGGGTGGGCTGGTATCGATGTCCAATGTCAGATAGATAGAGAGATAGGGCCCCCAGATAGAATAATAACCTATCTACCGATCTGGTATCCGGGATCTGGCATCTGGTATATGGTCCTGAAGAGCCTATCCTATCGCGAAACCAGTATGGCGAGGGGCCCTCCCTACCTATAGTTCTATCTGGCGGCCCGCTAGCGGGCCAACCCCCGACTATCTATAGCTGGGCCCTCCCTCCCTATAGTTCTATCTGGCGGCCCTATACATTATATGTCTATTCGGCTAGCGGGCCAACCCCCATATAGATTACCACCCGCCTTCTCTCTTGACGGAAAGGGTATCGATCTAATCTCAATCAACCACTCATGTCACGTATCGTATATAATACAGGGCAGGGCCCATCCCATGTATGCCATCGTCATCTCGCGCATACTGTTCCATCGTTCGTCGACAGGCTACTCTCACCCACGGAATAGGATAATCCTAGACTAGACCAAATAGGATCCCTCGCGGAGTACGCTCCAGTAATGATCCCTCGTTCTCTAAGACGGAGTAAGCTCCAGTAAATCGGTTCCCTAGGTCCTAATCCATATCGTCCGACTATCGACCGCGATAGAATGGATGAATAAACCCCAAGATGTCTACCTGGTTCTGAGCAAACTTAAAATGACTATATATATAGAGGGGACTTGGTTCGAGAAAGGGACTTATCAATTTGAAACAGAACCAGAACCAGCTTATTGAATTGGAACAGAACCGACGCTACCGCACTTATGACTCCCGATATCCCACAAACCGATTCCCCACACAGCTCCGGCGCTATCTGCTCCTGACAGATATAGATATATGGCCCCATGGCGAAGCACCGGGGCGGAGTTACCGAAGAGATCATTTTGAATAGGAGACGCCTCCTCTTTCACTGCCCCCCTCGCTTACTCTAGCAGGTTGATCAGGGTTGGGTGGTTATTCTAGCAGGCTAATTAATTAACGGGTGGGTGGGAACTATAGTGGAGGTAGATTAATGTGGGAATTCTAGTCGGAACTTTAGCCCCCCACTTCATAACTATGCCCCCCACCAACTACCTTTCCCAACCCTAGGCGTATCTATATCCTCCTTGGCTATGCCTTAGACAATTTCTTCTTTTCCAAGGGCGGACTTCATCACTTTTCTTGCCACTTGGATTATGGTGGGCGGACTTGGCAACTTTCCTTGCCATTTAGTTGAGCGGACTTCATCAAATTTCATGCCATTACTCCTTTTGCTCAAGGGCGAACTTTGGCTTTTGGCTAGCCATTTGACACTTGAACATGGGCGGACTTTGGCTTTTGGCTAGCCATTGCATCTCTTTTACCTATGGCGGACTTCCTTCATGTCCTTGCCACTTCACTTTGCCCAAGGCGGACTTGCCATGTTTCATTGCCATTATCTTCTTTATGGCTGGGCAGAGTTTGCTCATAGTCAAGCCATTTTCATTGTCTGGCTGAAGCTTTCTGATGTTAATTCCTCCATTCTCCATGCTAGTTGGACTCCAATTTGCCATGATTGTTCAGATTTTTCATGATCTCTCTCAAATTTCTTGATGAACTTCCAGATTTCTCATGAATTTCTCAGATTTATTGACTGGTTTTTCAAATTTCTCACCATTTTTCTGTGATTTATGAACAATTTTTTCCAGATTTTCGTGATTTTCTGGAATTTTCACCATGATTTCAAAAAATTTCGAATCAATTTTCTGAGAGTTTCGTTGATCTTTTCGAACTTCTGAGTGGATTTTTGAAACTCGACCCCTTTCCAAATATAGAAACTTTCTAAAAATAGAAATTTTCCAAAAATAGCAACTTTCTAAAAATAGACCCTAAAAAATAGGGATCTCAGAATTGCCCAAAAGTGCCAAAAAAGTAGGTCCTAAAAAATAGGGGCCAGAGTGAAAAACCCTAAAAACTGGGAGGTGTCGGAATTGATTGAAATGACAGTCGATCTTCGTCTCCCAGGCCTTCTAAGCATGGTGATGGCGCTTGCATAGTGATCTAGGCTCAATTTCTCCAACTGACTCGAGTGATCATTCAAAATTCAAACTCCTCATTGCAAAAAGACTGGTGACAAGCAGTTGCAATGCCAAGGCAAAACCCAAAAGCAAAAAAAAACTAAGGGTCCCCATTTGCAATGGGGCGATGTGTGAAAAGGTCACAACATCTAGCGCCAACCTGAATAAATGTTCCTAAACATTTCAAAGACAGTACCCACTTCAAAGCTAGAATCTTACATTAATTCTAACTAACCTACCCTTTCGCTGAGAAGAGTACTCAAAAGGAAAGAGGAATCCTAAATTGTATCAAGACCCTTTATCCTGCAGTTACAAGTGTGTGCCAATGCGTTTATTCCCGTCTCATAAGACCATTTTGACCCTTTGGTTCCATCATGGTTTCTTGTGTATTTTGTCTTAACTCCAAAAGCATCCTGGATAGAGCCTTGCTGCCAGCGAGCGTCTATAGCCCCGGCAAGGTTATCGCTATAATCTCATGGAGATTGCTCTACTTCCGGCGATCTATAATTTCTTTTGATTTTCTTGTTTTTCTCTTTTGATGATTGATCGATTTGAGTGCACGCCTGTAGAGATGTCCGCACACCCAAAAGCCAAATGCTTTGATTTTTCATTTTTATTTCTTTTCTTTTTTGATATTCTTTTGTTTTCACATTTTTCCATAGTTTGGCCTATAAGCAGTGAAGCTCACATGGGTTTGAGCATTATAGTGGCGCTGGAGCAAGACTTTTGATTTTCATGACTTCACCTGGGAGACCATAATGACTTAGAGAATTCGTTAAGTGTGTAAGATATAATAACTGTAAGACTCGGTGTCAAGATACAATAGATGATTCCTTTTCTAGTCAAGTACTAACCTTAACCTTAAGATACTTTAGAAACAATTAATCTAGGATTTGAAGATTATCCGCAAATATTTATCCAAGAAATGGACTGAACATAATTTAGCACAGACGCTAGAGTTCTTAGGATACAACACCCTTCACAAATGGGAGCCCATTTATTGAAAGCAAAACAAAATGGGCTAGCAAACTAAACTAACAAAGCAACTAAATCTAAAGCAAACAAAGCGGAAAGAAAACCCTACTCTTAGACAAAAACAAAAATTTTAAGCAAACAATAGTCAAAAGACCTAAGTATATACAACTCCTAACATGATTTCTCAAGATGTGCAGTAACAACAAAGTAGCGGTCACAGTGCAAAGCTTTGCAAACTTATCTTTAAACTCAGAAAAATATTCCTTCAAAGGACAAATCTGAAACTCAAGCAAAACTTCAGGAAAGATTAGTAATTGGGGCAACTCATCCGGACCATGATTGATCCATAAACAAGTTTTATTTCCTAAATCTCCATAATCAAAATGATATTCCTTGTAGGCAATAGTAGGGAAAGATACAACCTAGTGGTCTTCATTCGTAGACATGAATTCTTGCTCGTCACCCATTGCTTCATCAGGAGGTCGAAGTTGATGGTGAACCATACCACTTGCATCTGAAATATGGAGATCAACATCCCAATCCAAACTGGGTGGAGTGTGGCGGGAATTCGATTCAAGAGGGCATTTGGAAATTTGGAGTATTTCATGCACTGGCCCCTTTTGAACCCCTAACAATGGATCAAGCCCCAACCTGAATTGTTCTTCATTTTCTATCTTTGTCACAATTACTTGTTTATCAGGTGATGCCCCATTTGTTTCAATTTCATCAAGCAATTCCTCCATGACTGTGAACAATGGATCAAGCACCGACACGAAATGTATTTCATATTCTGCTTCCATCTTGGTAGCGCATTGATCGCCAAACATATCATCTTGCCTCAATCCGCTTACCATTTCTTCTATCTTGTCCATGCATGATTGAGTTTTTTCATCAAGGACTATTCCTTCTTGAAATGCACTGGAATTACTTCCCTCTTCATGTTCTCCTCCTTGGATGAATGAACGTTGGAAATTTGTCACGCCATCTCTACTTTGAGCTAAGTCCTTCGTTTTTGGTTCTTGACGATCTTCAATAATTTGCAATTCTTTATATTCATCCACTTCTGTATGTTGACAGTTGCCTTTGATGGTTCCTCTTGCTTGGATGTATTCCATTGCTTCTTTGATATTTACTTGAATGGCCTCTTGTTCCAATATGATGAAGGAACAATCCTCCTCCACCTCATCTTTAGGCTCGATCTCATTATCCTGTTGTGACTTATTCTCCCTGTTGTTAGATGATATTGAAGTACATTCTTCATTTGGTGCTAAAGATGTTCTTTCAACATATTCAATCCATCTTTTGTTCTTGAAGCATCCATATGGTAGCTCTGGTAATCCGAGGTGACATCTGGCATAGTTGATGGCCTCTTCACATGATGTGCAAGTGAACTCTGAATGAGGTGCATTGTGAATCCGACACCAACGAGGGAGCAAGACACCTTTCAAATGAACATTACCTAGTTTTATCTGACCTTCGATTCTAAGTATGAACCTTGTGAAGGCCTCATATCCGACTTCTGGAATGCTGTAATCATCAGGTTCTACATCCAACACTCTTGGCTTGGGAACATCCCAAAAGAAAATTTTCCCTTGGACAACAAGCTTTATTCTCGAGAGGAATGTCAAGCAACTGATTTCTTCGTGATTGGTTGTTTCATGAATCCGGCATCTTCCTAGCAAAGAAAACTTGGACAAATTCCTGGGGTGTAGCTGTGCATTCAATTTTTCTTGAATCTGAGCAATATCCACGAGACTGTCCCGTGAGCAAGAAATATGGAAGGGAAGCCCATCCATTGAGAAATCTCAGATTCATTTTTTTTGGAATTTTTTAACTTTTCACTTTTTATGGATTTTTGAAATAAAAGAGATCTAAGATATCTCTGATTTGGCATTTAAAAGTTCATATTGGTTCTTTCCAGCTAAATTTCTCCATTCGTGAAAATGAACAACCTAACGTTCATGCCCTCCTTCTAGCGCCAATTCTAATGTTGATGTGTGTTTTGTGACACAACAAACATTCTAGAATAAAGTGTCAAAGACGCTCTATCCCCTCTTGAAAAACTACCTCGTATGCTAAGACTGCAAGAAAGATCATACGGTAATTCCAATGTTTCAGTTAGGTGTGGATGAGCTCTGTGGTTTGATGTGATTTGTTGGTTATGACAAGGGGACTTACGCTAGGCTTGTTCAATTCACAATGAAGGTCTAGACAATGAAGCTCTATTGTTGGGTCATGGATCAAACAAACTAAAAAAGGAGATAAGGGTTCAGAAGTTCTAATCTACTCCTAAGAATTGAGGAGACGATATTGACTTGGTGGAACCAATAACAACGCTTTGCTTCGCCACGCTCAACGACAACTACACAAAGGGGTTGCAATCTTCAAGGGAATGTGCTTATGATTTTCACGTCATGAATAACTACCATCAAATCGAACAATAATTATCTAGACAAAAGTTAAGCATCCACAAAATAAGCTCAGGCTAACTTTACGCATTGAATGAAAATCATCCATTCAAAGAAAGTATGAGCAAAAGTTTCACCATAAATCAATACTTATCAAATCTTGCATTCATCTAACATACATGAAATAAAATCTAAACTATGATGAGGGATAAGAACCATAACAACTCCAAAATAAGAGAAGTAATCACCATCAGAACAATGCATGCATTACTTATTACTTTGGTAGTCTTACAGCAATTGCTTATCTCAACATGTTTTGCAACATGCTCCCATGCTTTACAAATGAGGGGTTGAGCTCAATTTATAGGCTCCCCGATTACAATTCAATGGCCAAGATTGATTTAGGATCAACGGTCAAGATTACAAATAAAACCCTAATTAGGGTTTGCTACCCCTCGACCAATGAGAAAATTACATTCGAGGACACTTGTCCTTTTTGCTAAATATGAACCAACAGATAAAATAGAAAGTTGTTGCATGTTGATTTGGAATAATTTGATTGGTTGGAAGATGACGAGGTGCCACCTCAGTGTGCTGGATGTCTTCTTTGATCACTTTGGTTTTGTTCCTTAGAATGTTTTCCTTGCCGATGACTTTATCTTTTGTGCTTCGATCTTGGATGACTTTGGCTTCTTCTTCTCACCTCGCCTTGGAGCACCTGTTTAGACTTGAAGTCATTAAGTCTTTCTTTCCGGATTGCTTTGGAATTCCTTCACGTGCCTTGAATTTGGAGAGGAACTCCCCTGTGCCTTCGCCACAATGGAGGAAAATTGGAACTTTCTTGGTGGAGAATTTCCCATACTTAGCCAAATTTTGGCTACTTTGTAATACCTTCAAGATTTTGGCCATTTTTGTGCTCAAATAAACTTCGCCGGTAGGTTTGTCTTCAATTTTAAATTTGGCTTGCGTAAGTTGGATGTACTTGACGGTGTGCCTGCCATTTTCTTCATGATGCCAAATTCTTTTCTTTCATCTCCCTTCAAGTCGGACTTTACACTTTCTTTGCCATTTTCTCCTTTGAAGATTCGCCTTGTGTAGTCATCCACCTGCAGTAAAAAAGATAACTTTTTCAGGATAAGCTTTGAAAGGTTTTTATAAATTTCATTCTCCAAAATGGCTAATTTATTTGATTTTATTTTTTTAAATTTAGCCATGGTGAAAATTATTGGATGAAGATTTTCATTTTCTCTCTCCTGGCCTCGTGCTGAATTTCTTAACATTCTCTCTCCAAGTTGGGCTTGGTGAACACTTTTCCATGGCGGACTTTGAGAGTCTTTTTTCATCTATCTTCAAATGTTGGAGGACTTCATGTCAGGTTCTATGTTCAAATTTTCTTGCCGTCCATTTTATTTGGCCATAAATTCTTGTCGTCCAATTTTATTTGGCCATGATTTTCTTGCCGTCCAAAATTATTTGGCCATTACCTTCCTTCGTCCAAAATTATTTGGCCATAAATCTTCTCATCCAAAATTATTTCTCCATAACCTCTCTTTGTCCAAAATTATTTGGCCATAACCTCTTCTCGTCCAAAATTATTTCGCCATGATTTCTAATTGTCCAAAATTATTTGGCCATTACCTTCCTTCGTCCAAAATTATTTCGCCATGATTTCTAATTGTCCAAAATTATTTGGCCATTACCTTCCTTCGTCCAAAATTATTTGGCCATGATTTCTAATTGTCCAAAAACTTTTGGTGTGATTTTCTTTAGACATTTTGGACTTAGGCGAATTTTCTAAAATGCCAAGTATATATTTTTTATTTTTTGCCAATGTTCATACTTAGGCAAAATTTCAAATCTTCTATCGTCTCTTTGATGTGGCGGACTTTTCCTATGTTTCCAAGCCACTCTACTAGGGCGGACTTTAGCCTATGGCTTACCACTTTGTGTTTTATCCAAAGCGGACTTGCTTAAATTTCTTGCCATTTCTTCATGTGGCTGGGCGGACTTGCCTCATTTCTTTGCCACCTTCTCATCTTGCTAAGCGCGGACTTCATCACTTGTCTAGCCACTTCAACCTTTTCCTTGGCTATGCCTTAGACAATTTCTTCTTTTCCAAGGGCGGACTTCATCACTTTTCTTGCCACTTGGATTATGGTGGGCGGACTTGGCAACTTTCCTTGCCATTTAGTTGAGCGGACTTCATCAAATTTCATGCCATTACTCCTTTTGCTCAAGGGCGGACTTTGGCTTTTGGCTAGCCATTTGACACTTGAACATGGGAGGACTTTGGCTTTTGGCTAGCCATTGCATCTCTTTTACCTATGGCGGACTTCCTTCATGTCCTTGCCACTTCACTTTGCCCAAGGCGGACTTGCCATGTTTCATTGCCATTATCTTCTTTATGGCTGGGCGGAGTTTGCTCATAGTCAAGCCATTTTCATTGTCTGGCTGAAGCTTTCTGATGTTAATTCCTCCATTCTCCATGCTGATTGGACTCCAATTTGCCATGATTGTTCAGATTTTTCATGATCTCTCTCAAATTTCTTGATGAACTTCCAGATTTCTCATGAATTTCTCAGATTTATTGACTAGTTTTTCAAATTTCTCACCATTTTTCTGTGATTTATGAACAATTTTTTCCAGATTTTTGTGATTTTCTAGAATTTTCACCATGATTTCAAAAAAATTCAAATCAATTTTTTGAGAGTTTTGTTGATCTTTTCGAACTTCTGAGTGGATTTTTGAAACTCGACCCCTTTCCAAATATAGAAACTTTCTAAAAATAGAAATTTTCAAAAAATAGCAACTTTCTAAAAATAGACCCTAAAAAATAGGGATCTCAGAATTGCCCAAAAGTGCCAAAA
The DNA here is from genome assembly GCA_007258455.2 of Sequoia sempervirens. Classification (NCBI taxonomy): domain Eukaryota; kingdom Viridiplantae; phylum Streptophyta; class Pinopsida; order Cupressales; family Cupressaceae; genus Sequoia; species Sequoia sempervirens. Next base: position 83,351,597 of record VDFB02000007.1, read on the forward strand.
AAGTAGGTCCTAAAAAATAGGGGCCAAAGTGAAAAACCCTAAAAACTGGGAGGTGTCGGAATTGACTGAAATGACAGTCGATCTTCGTCTCCCAGGCCTTCTAAGCATGGTGATGGCGCTTGCACAGTGATCTAGGCTCAATTTCTCCAACTGACTTGGGTGACCATTCAAAATTCAAACTCCTCATTGCAAAAAGACTGGTGACAAGCAGTTGCGATGCCAAGGCAAAACCCAAAAGCAAAAAAAAATGAAGGGTCCCCATTTGCAATGGGGCGATGTGTGAAAAGGTCACAACACGTCTCTGGGTCCGCTTCTCAACGTTGGACCGCTTTATTGATATCGCCAAGCTTCAATAGCCTTCTTACAATATCCAAGCTTTAATAACTCACAATCTCTCTTTGCAATTTTACAATTTTTGGTGTAATCAACACCTTGTAATTTCTCTCCCAAAAATTCCTCCAAAGAGTATAAAATTTTCTCTCAAAAACACATCCGAATTATTTCTCCACAAAAAAAATGCCTAAAGGCCCTATCACATCACCTCCTTTTATACATAAATTTTGCATATGGGGTTAAAAACCACCATAATAAATAAAATAACAATTTAACCCCCCTCCTTTGGATTTTATAATTATAAGCCTTACAAAAAAACACTAACCCATTTATATAAAACAATAACTTCCCCATTTAAAAATAAAACATTAAACAACCCCTTAATAAAACATTTGGAATTTGTTTTTTAATCCCTTGTCTTATTATATTCACGGGCTATTTGAGTTTATGGGGTTGAGTTTTAAAAATAAAATAACAATTTAGTGTTATTTTAGGAGGTTTTGTTTTTTTCTTATGAGTTCATTTCGTTGATTTTTAGGAGATTTGGATCCCACAAAATCCGATGGATTTTTGTGAGATAAAATAATCCTCCACACCTTATTTTCAAAAATAAAGCACGGTACGTGAATTTTGTGAGATTTTTTTCCACATCACCTAAAATTTCCACGTCACCATCTAGTCAATTGCCATGTCACATGCTGACATCATCATTTTGACTAAAACTTTGACTAGCTGTATTTTTCTCATACGGACTCTATTTTCAAAACCGAGGATAGTTTCAGAATCAGCATGACAAGCACTAGGACTTGGTGTCATTTTTGCTTGGATTTGAGACAATCAAATTTTCACCTTTTTGAATGCTTGATTCGCCTGTTTGACCAAACCTTTGACCAAGCATAACTCTTGCATATGACCTCTTGTTGACGCGATTCAGGTTGCATCAAGATCATGTCAGCAAGCTCTATCCAATGATGTCAAGTCTGAGAGATTTTGAGACTGTGATATTTTTTGAGATTCTTGGATCCTCCTGGATCATTCCTCCCCATTGAGAAGCTTTTGGACCTCCAAAAGGTCTATTTTTATTTACAATTTAATTGGGAATTTTTGCTTCACTTGCCTGGTATCATTTGTCCTTCCTTCCTAGAACCTATGCATCTAACTCATCACAACAACAATCAAAACTGCACTGATATTGTTAAGTACATTATCCATATACACATCCACATTCAATGTTTCTGCTACCAACCATACACTGCTAAGAAGTAGAAGGTTGAATAACAAAACTAAATTTGTAGATGAGAAAAAGAATGTACCAACATCATGCTTGTCTTCCATAACTGGAACATCCTCAGGCAATGGCACTTCTTGTGGTACAGACATAAGTGCCAAATTATTGCTTGCATTAACTACCCTTTTCAATTGTCCCATTGTCACAAAAGATTTATCAATCTTAATTGGATGAGAATGCACAATGTATTCAATTCCTTCCTTAAACAAGTGATATTGATTATGTTCCCTGTAGAAGATTTCCTTTCTATCATATAAGTATGGGCTACCCAACACAATCCCACAAATATCAAGTGGAACCGCATCAAATTTAACCTCATCTATAAACTTAGATGTTATTGCAAATCTTAAATTGCATTTCCTTGTTACTTGCAATATGTTATCATTGCACACCCAACCTAATAGATAAGGTTTCTTATGTGGCTTTGTTTTCAATCCCAACTATTCAACAACTTCTTCCGAAATTAAATTAACTTGGGACCCACTATCCATCAGTGTATCAATCTTAGTGTTCTTAGAAATCACCCTTATATGAAACAATTCACATCTTTTGTTATCTTCAGGAACAACATGACTCTTAGAAGTAGAAGTACATGAAACATCAGTGGCAGAATCATTACCAACAAAAGCTTTACCTTTCAAACCAACAACTGTTATCTTTGTTTCATCATCAGAATCTGATCCAAGATCCTGAATGATAGTTGTGGCCTTTTGCTTTCCTTTACGATCCTTAAACCACTTTGGCTTCAATTCTGGATGCAATTTCCAACACTTCGCATCTGTGTGCCCATTCTTCTGACAATGTGAACAAGTAGGCTTTTCACCTTCTTCTTTCTTCACGGTGGCTACTTTCTTCTCCTTTCCCTTTTTTATTTCCTTCAGTTGGAGGAACAAATTCCTTCTTTGAATTGAAACTTATGTTCCTTCAACCTACTTCAATATGGGTTGCTTGTACACACACTTCATCAAAGTTAGATGGATTAAACATCAATATTGTATTTTTCAAATGTGAATGCAAACCACCTATATACTTTAATAAAGTTTCTTGTGTATAAAGAGGAATTCCAAGAGTGAGTGCTTTCTTCCTAAACACCTGTGTATACTCTTGCACTGTTTGTTCTTTACTCTGTCTCAAATTTTTCCAATCCATAACAGCTTGTTGCATATAACCCAAAGGATAAAACTGTTTCTTTAAAGCAGAAGTAAACTCATACCAAGATGAAATTATTTTACCGTGTGTAGCAAGATCATCTTGAATCTTACTCTCCCACCAAACCAATGCAGTGCCCCCCATTCTAAGAGTAGCTAGCTAGATTTTGGAAGAATCATCCAATATCTGTTGAACCCTGCAATACACTTCAATCTGCTTAAGCCAGTTATCCAATTTCTCTGCATCCAATTCACCATTATACATAGTCAACTCAAATTTAACATCCAGTTTTAACAAAGGTGTTTGCACAACTTGTTTCTTTTTAGAAGAGTTAGACAAATTAGAAGAAGATGATGAAGAAGATGAAGTGGATGGGGATGGAGGTTCAGGAGGGTCACCACCACCTCCTACTCCTTTACCTTTGTCTTCTTTTGAAGTAGTTTCATTTTCCTCCTTTATGTTCTTGTCTTCCTTTCTCTTCTGTCGTTCTTGCCTCTCTTGGAAAAGAACTTCCACCATAGCTTTCATTTCAAGAAAAGCTTTCTCATCAAGCTCTATAGAACTTTGTTCACCTGCCATCTCTGATCATGGAAAAGTCCTTCATTTTCCAATCTCTGGGTTGAACTGTATAAGTGCACCTTCTCCTTGCTTCAATTTCAACCTAGTTAACATTCACCACTTGCAATTTTCCTGTTAAACTGCTCTGATACCAACTTGATCTGTAAACTAGGATGTTAAAGTTTTCCAAAACTTAATCCAATTACAGATTTAATTCCCGATCCAACAGTAATGCATGATTATGTATCTTAACCGTTGAAATTATGAAACTGGGTAATCCTTTCAAACACTTTAAATCAATTATTTGTAATAACATTCATGAGAGACCATAATACCGAAATAAATGAGAGAACAAGAAAGAGATAGAAGAGAGACACAAACAACTTGATAACGGAGTTCGCTCAATTTGAGCTACGTCTCCGGGTCCGCTTCTCAACGTTGGACCGCTTTATTGATATCACCAATAGCCTTCTTACAATATCCAAGCTTTAATCACTCACAATCTCTCTTTGCAATTTTACAATTTTTGGTGTAATCAACACCTTGTAATTTCTCTCCCAAAAATTCCTCCAAAGAGTATAAAATTTTCTCTCAAAAAACACATCCGAATTATTTCTCCACAAAATGCATAAAGGCCCTATCACATCACCTCCTTTTATACATAAATTTTGCATATGGGGTTAAAAACCACCATAATAAATAAAATAACAATTTAACCCCCCTCCTTTGGATTTTATAATTATAAGCCTTACAAAAAAACACTAACCCGTTTATATAAAACAATAACTTCCCCATTTAAAAATAAAACATTAAACAACCCCTTAATAAAACATTTGGAATTTGTTTTTTAATCCCTTGTCTTATTATATTCACGGGCTATTTGAGTTTATGGGGTTGAGTTTTAAAAATAAAATAACAATTTAGTGTTATTTTAGGAGGTTTTGTTTTTTTCTTATGAGTTCATTTCGTTGATTTTTAGGAGATTTGGATCCCACAAAATCCGATGGATTTTTGTGAGATAAAATAATCCTCCACACCTTATTTTCAAAAATAAAGCATGTTACGTGAATTTTGTGAGATTTTTTTCCACATCACCTGAAATTTCCATGTCACCATCTAGTCAATTGCCATGTCACATGTTGACATCATCATTTTGACTAAAACTTTGACTAGCTGTATTTTTCTCATACAAACTCCGTTTTCAAAACTGAGGATAGTTTCGAAATCAGCATGACAAGCACTAGGACTTGGTGTCATTTTTGCTTGGATTTGAGACAATCAAATTTTCACCTTTCTGAATGCTTGATTCACCTGTTTGACCAAACCTTTGACCGAGCATAACTCTTGCATATGACCTCCTGTTGACGCGATTCAGGTTGCATCAAGATCATGTCAGCAAGCTATATCCAATGATGTCAAGTCTGAGAGATTTTGAGACTGTGATATTTTTTGAGATTCTTGGATCCTCCTGGATCAATTACCCTAACAATGAGTCACTGAGAAGGAGGGTTCTCTAAACTCTAAAGGAAGTATCACATTCCTTCTACCCATCCTAAGAGTCTTAAACTACAACAGACACCAACACTTCTCAACTTAGGAGGTAAAACATCATCGGCTTCAAATGGCACCTTATACAAAAGACTACCTAGAAAAACTAATAGTATTTTCATAGAGTGAAGAACCTTGACATGAAAGGAAGCGGAGGTACAAAATACACTTCCTACACTAATCTATAAGAAGAGGCATTTACAAAATTAAATTGGTCATATAGTTACAAGAAAATAAAAACTAAAAGCAATATACCAAAACACAATGATTCACATAAGAAAAAACTCTTTTGAAAGAAAAACTCCACCCTTGAAAGAAACTCAATGTATTATTCAATAATCAATAGCTATAATACACTTGTAGAGTCTAAGTCTTTATCAATGTATTATTCAATAATCAATAGTTGTACAATACACTTGTACATTCTAAGTCTTTATAAGAGTATCACCAACAAGATATCTTAAGCAATTGTGGTACCATAATGGTACCTACAAAAATCACTATAAAACCTTTGACTTAAGCACCCAATAATTAACACAAGTAATACATGAAACTATCAAATGGTAATTAAGAAACCATGAGTTAAAACTAACCAAAATGGAGCACTAAAATTTTAGTCAAACTTGAACCCGTAAATTCAAAGATTAGTTTATAGGTTATGTATTTATTATACTCCTCATATTTCACTAACCAACTTGTGCACTTTATTTTGATTCCATTATCTTCATTCAAAGTTGTTATGTCGTGAGTCATAATATGCATCATAAGTTGGTTAGAAAGTGTAGCTCTTTTATAGCTTTTATGTGTCATGAATGTTCTTATATTTTTTATATGGGGGCCTAACTTCTACAAGACCAAAACAAATTATCTTAGGAGTCATTAGAACACTTTTTAAAATTGGAAGTCCTAAAGAGCTCTATGTCATTGTAACCGACTTACTTTGGTTAAGGCCCATTTCAACCAAAATTAAGCTTTGTAGGTTAGAAATTATATTTTCTATTCTTAACTTTAGGATACAAGGTTGAAATACCTTTCTTTATATTCACCCATTTTTTAAACACCTTGTACTTGAGCAAAGGGAATACCAATACTGTCAACTATTTGTTAAGAACTAAAAGGTCCATAGAATTAATGCACCACATAAACTTCTTTATGTTGATTGACTTTGTCAATGTATCTTTAACATTTTGTATAGTGTCAATTTTCTCTAGTATCACCCTTCAATTCTCTACACTTCACCCTTTCATGAAAGTTCAAGTTCTTTATCAAACATTTGAAACTTTGACTAGCACATAGAACTCCAATAGCTCTATGAATTATTCGTACATCTAAGAATAATATTTTTTAGCTTGATGGCCTTCTTATATGCATGAGTATTTTCCATGTACTAACATTTGTAGCACGAAAAAAGTGACCATAGCTTATCAATTACCCATCCAAATAATAACACCACCAAATAAGTTGAACACATATGTATTGGTGGATCATTTTTGTTGACATCTCCTACCTAATGTGAATCCACGAATATTTATTAAGTACTAGGGTCAATGCAGGATCATGGGGGTCCAAACTAGGTCTTTAAGTGGCAATGAAAATTCAGAAAAATAGAGTTAGGCAACTTGACATAAAAATTTGAATAGGTTATTAACATAATTTTAAAAATATGTAAGAAAAAAAATTGTAGCAAATTGAATGTTGTTTTTAAGCTACCAATCCTTTTTTGGAAAAAAGTAAATCTATTTGATGAAATTTTGAAATTTCAATATAGTACTAAATTTTCAAGAAAAAAATAAAAATCAAGTGTATGTCTGACCAACCTAAGTACAAGCAAAAAAAAAAAATTGTTTATTTTGCAAGTAAATAATAAGTTATGATTTTTTATTAGAACTTTTTAAAAATATTAAAACTTGTTTGTCTGAACAACATAACTTGGTCAAAAATTTATGAAATTCATTTATTTATTGTTTATCCTATAGTATGAGAAGCATAGAATGTATCACATCTTTCAGATTCGAAAAATGTGAAATAGTTTTAGAATTATAGATGTTTTTCAATCAACCTATCAATTGGGAATTTAGTCATAATGTATGTAGAAAATCAATAATAATTATCTATTAAATTCAAAATAATGCATATCTTATATTAGTGGAAAGCTAACAATTTGCTCAATAAACCTTTTTTTTCATCAAATTCAGATTAAAAAAAATCGTCAGCCACAAAGGAGAATTTCGAAAATTTAAGGAAATTTTCTAAATATGTTTTTGCAATTGACTTTCCAGTTTTGACACCCCCAAGCCAAATCCCAAGGCAACCCTGAGGCAACTCTTGAGGCTATTGATTTTATTAGAAAAAACGGATACCCGCTCACAACGAATATATGTTACCTTTACTATATTTAAAATATTTTGTATTATATTTAATAATGCATATATATATATATATAATTGTATATACTATATACTATATATATATAATATATAATTGTAGACACTGAAAAAATCCCAAATCATATCATACATTTGAATCAGGTATAGTAACATCATTTCCTCTTAAACCCACCCTCTTTTCGCTTAATTGATTAAATTATATTAGCTATTTAATTAATTGCCTCATTTGCATCTATTAACCTAATCGAGTTAATTCCCCCCTTTCACACTAACATTTTGTCTCATTAAATTAAATAAATCAAACTATTTAATTTAATTCCTTAAATCCTCTCATTTAATTAAATAACCCTAAGTTGTTTAATTAAATGTCATTTCACCTTTCCCCCATTCATGAAATCATTTTTAATGAATATCATCTAAATTCTTCTAATCCCCTAATTGCATGATTAAACCCTTGTTTAATTAGCAACTGTCTAACTAATCTATTTTCTCCCACTTGCAAGGGAATACTCTCATGGAATATTCCTTTCCCTTTTGCACAATTAAACTTTGTTTTAATTTAAAAAATATCCTTTTCCCTCACCCATGAGAATATTCCAAAGAATATTCTCTCTCCTCCAATCATTTGAAAAAAGGAATATTCTCACTTAGCTTCATGTGCAAGTTAACTTGAAACTTCTTGTGCAAGTTAACTTTTGACCTCTTGTACTAGTCAAAAGTGTGTTTGTTTGAAGGAACGAGAACCCTTGATTAAATTTCATCTTGCATTCTCACCCATCGATGGGAATCCATGATCCATGCCTCCAATTTCCTCCATATTTGATCGTTGATTAGCTTTTTCAATCTCAACCCTTCATTTCTCATTTGCTTCCCTATAAATAGGTCACTATTTGGAGACAAATGGATCGATCTTTCAAAAAGAAAACTTATGTTGTTGAAATCACTGACACTCACACTCATATTTTACTCACAGTTAGCATATTTTAGTTTAAATTAGTTGCATAATAACTTAGCTTCCATTAATGGCTTCCATAATGCATCCATTTAGCTAATTAGATAACTAGGGTTTGAATCTTTTTAGATTAAATATCATTTAGATTAGCTTAGCATTTGTACATCTGAATCATTTTAGCATAAATCATGTTAGATTAGATTTTTCATCATGCTCATTTAGATTAAAACCATGTTTTCATTCACATCTCACAACTGTTTCATCGATTCTCTTCAATAGAATCGATTGAAACAAGCTCACTGATCATAGGGTCGCGAAAGGATCGATGTTCCACATCAACGCAACACCACTCCCAAATGGGATAAGTTTCAAATGGGTTAGAGTAGACATTTTAATGCTTTCGTAGTTTAGAATGCTTTGTTTTAATGAATGTCTAGTTTTACTTCAATTTGATTGATCGTGTTTAGATTGAGCATTAGTGGATTTCTTATGCTTCAATTCTTCATGGATCAAGAAAAATTGTCCCATACTAATCTCCCTGGTCACATTCTGGCGCTAGGAAGGAAAAATTGATCAAATTTAATTAATTTCTAGCTCGAGTTCTATTTTTTGACTTTTGCAGGATAGAGTGACGCCCAAAACAATTTTAGTGATGCATTTGTTGGGCGTCACCATACAACGATGCTACCAACATCACAAACAGATACGCCTATTTAATATTCTAACGCTGATTAAACAAATGGCAATGCTAATACTTTCTAGAGGTATCAAAGATTTGTAAACAGTGATGCCTGACCAAACAACGACGCTATCATCATCACTGGTTTCTCTGCAGGGCAACGCCCCAGTCCACTAGAGTGATGCCCTAGTTCACCAAAGCGACACTATCGTGAATAGCGATGCCCAACTCTGGTAAGAAATTTGATGATCATTTTTCAGCATGTGTTTTAATTTTTTCACTTCATAAGATTCCTAACATGCCTCTAACGTTGTTCTGGTTTTTAGGCTAATGGGGTTTTTCAGGAGTGGACAACACAAAGTGAAAGTGAAGAATCATTCTCATCTTAAGAATGTATGATTGTAACAAGTGTTTCATGCTTTGGGGCAATTATAACCCAATTTCTTATGCTTTTCATTTTATGCTCTAGGACCTCACTAATTTTCATTTGGGTTTAAAATGAACGCTCAAACGGGACTAAAATTGAACCCTCATTTCATCATTATATTTTGGATTTTAAAATTGAACAAGGAAACTTAACATTTCATTTGGTGCATAAAATGAATTCATCTTAGCTTTAGAGGGTAAAATGAATGGGTGTTTGCTTTGTTGTGACACACTTGTAGTGTGTATCCAATCCCCTTGTGTTTCATGCGATCTTAGGTGAAGAGAAACACTCCAAGTGTACTTCATTGTTTTTGGGAAGTTATAGTACATATCCAATCCCTTGGACTTCGTGCAATCTTGGGTGAAGAGAAATACTTAAGTGCACCTTTATGCTTTGTGTCATCCTTAAGAGAGGACTTACTATGATACACACCCCGCAATGGGAAACTCATAGGCAAGTTCTTACAAGCATGTTTACCGGTAGGCTATATTAAAGATTGGGAAATCATGAGAAAGTACCTTCTGTCCTATATTGTATAACATACTGCACCTAGTACCATTCCTTAAGTGGAACAAGAATGGTACTGAGAGCCTTAAGTGGCAAAGTGGGTGTGTATACGGCTGGGTGTTCTCAGTTTGTTACCAAGAACCAAATTGTTTAGTTACCAAAAATCCTTAATGCTTGTTGGTGCAAGAATGGTCATTCTGAAGCCACCCCACATTTGTACTATTTATTTTTTAAACAGAAAAATCCTTAGGATCTTTGGATCTTCATAATTTTAAGATTTGGTGGTCCCAAGAAGTGTGTGTTGTGGAGGGGAGCCAGTGTTGCCAAATCTATAATTGTTCACATTGTCTTAGTGTTTGGAGAAATTTGAGTGGGGACTCAACAAGTATGGCCATTTCAACCTAGGTGGTAAATGATTGTGAGTCAGTTTAATACATTGCTTGGTTCTAAAACATTACAAACAAACATTCACTATCTTCCTCAAAATTTCAAACCCTTTCGCTTAAATATGGATACCTCTTGAAAAGCCTTGATATTAATGCTTGTCCTAAGGATTTTTATCCTTAGATATTTCTAAATATCTTGACTTATATCTCAATCCATATTTTCCAAAGTCAACATAAGCAACTATGCCTTCAACCTTATGATTTTCACAAAATTGACATTGTGGAATTTATGGTGTTGGTGACATATACATTTAGTTTGAAAACATAATCAAGACAAGTGTTTGTGGTAAGAAAAATTCATTAAGCAAGATAAACTTGACAAATTTATTCCCACATGATCATTTGGAGATCGATTGCTCTCATTGAACAACCTAATCTTACACCTGCTATTATTCAACCAAACTTTGAACTCATTGAAGGAGAAACACAACAAACATCCTAGATAAAGAAGACAAACAAACTGATATTGAGGCTAGAAGCCCCATATTACCACACCCGCATGGCAATAAATATCCTCTTTTCTTCCATATACTTAGACTTCTCTAAATGATCTCACACAAAATCCCCAAGAGAAGGTCTACAGGTTGTCATTTTAAACTTAGGCATCTTACTCCAAAATCTTTCAAGAAACATTTTGCAACACTTAACCAAAATAGAACCAAGTTGTTATACTACTTCTACAAACATGTTTCAAGGAACAATCCAGAATTGTATATTTTCTTTTTCGGTCAAAACCCATTTCTTTTTCATGATAACGAACTTATCCAAAACATTGGGTCTTTACAATTTGAAAAATTTAGAGGTCTAGCATGTTTCTCACTACCTTGGTCCTATCAAACAAAGGTTCACTTTAAGTCAACATTGGGTCAAACACTTCATCCACCCCTTCATCAAATTTTATCTTTCACTTCACCAAACTTTCCAAAAAAATTGAATACACCAATACCTTTTGACTTGGACATGTATCAAACCAACCCCTAACTTAGCTATTGTGTATGTAAAATGTATCCTTTTACATGCACTTAGTGGAGTTAGTTATCATCTTTGAACTAGTTTATCTTGAAGGTCACGAGTGTACCCTAAATATTTCCAAGTTCATAAACATCCTTTTATCAAACATCAAACATCAAACCCTCAAGTCAAAAGTGTTGTCCAACAACATTTGTAAAGATCAATTTTTACATCATTCACCTGTTCATCCCCCATTATCATCATTGCTCCAAAAATACTTAGAGTGTCCCTTCTACCTATATTTTAGTCAACTAGAGAGTTCAAACATTACAAATCTCAACACAACTCTCCCAAAGGTTACCCAAAATTTATGGAAAAGAAAAGGTCACAACACAAGAGAATCGTGGAGAAAACCAAAGTCACATTTACCTCAAGTGATCCAAATCCTCTAGAATTTGATCTGATAAGTCAATTTACCCCATCACAACAACCATCATCTCCATCAAGGCCATATGAGATAAAAGACATCATGAACAATCCATTTGAACTTACTGGGGAGGAAATCATGGAACATCAAGCCTTTGAAAACATGGCACCAGTTTCCCCATCATTTGTTGCACAAAATTTGACACAAGGCTTCACAACTCCATCACTAGGGATAAATCAAACATCCACTCCCAATCTTGCAACTATCCTTGCTAAGGACTTTTTTCTAACTCTTCCATTTGAAAGCAGCACACTTGTGGGTACCCTTGATACTAATCCACCTCAAACCACTACTTGGACACCTACCTTTGGTGCTCCTCCCATTCCCGAAGATCCCAAATAGCCATATAAACCCCTTGAACTTAATTCCTCCACAACAACCTCCACATATCAAGGACACCCCTCTTCATCCATACCCATGAGTACCACAAGTGTTCCCACCATCACGCAAAGAAATGTGGACCAAGTGTCTCAAAATAGCACACAAAGACATGCCAACACCATACCACAGAGTCAACCCTCAATGCAAATTGGGACACCTCTATCTAATCCCCCAACCAGTTCATCCATACCATTGGCTTCACAAAACATATTTTTCCCATCCATTATCAACCCACCTCAAAAAAATCCCTTAGTCACGAATCCTACCAACCTAGGTAATACCTTTTTTACATCTCTAGCACAAGGAAATCCTCAAGACATGGGACAAAGCAATATTTTTAATCAATGGACTCAAGGTCCTAATGTGTCATTACCATCACAAAATCTAATGACATCATCTTCATCATTTCGCACAATCCCTTTTTCCATGCAAAATCAAATGGGACCTCAAACTTACATTCCTCCACCTCAATCCACTATCTTACAAGGAATGCTAAACCAAGGAAACCCTCAACATTTCATCAAAAACCCACTACCCACTCAAAACATCACCACTCAAAATCCATCATAGATGTCCCAACAACCAACCAATCCTACATTGCAAGCACATGCCTTAGCTTTGCAGCAATCACAAAAAGCTTATCAACAAGCCATCCAACAACAACAACAAGAAGCAGTCTTAGCGGCACATCAAGAATCCTTAGCATCACAACAACAACAACAATCATCCTTAGCAGCACAGCAAGCTGCACAACAACAACAACAACAACAACAAAAAGTACCACAACAAGTGACGCAACAATAACAACAACAACAAGCAGCAAAACAACAATAATCAATCTTAGCAAAACAATAGTAATCAATCTTAGCACAACAACAATAGTAGGCCCAACATCAATCCCTAGTGGTGCAATAACAACAACAAGCCCAACAACAAGCCCTTGTGGTGCAACAACAACAACAAGCCCTTATGGCTCAACAACAACATCAATCCTTACTAGCTCAGCAATATGTCTAACAACAACAACAACAAAAAACAACGAAGTCCCTACTATAATCCTCAACAAAACATCATCAATACAAATGTGTTAGGAACATATACATCAACACCTCGATCACCTTCACAAAATATCACACCACCATACACCCCATACAACACATCATCATATCAAAATCCTGCATACAACTCATCTGTCATCCCAACATATATTCTTCCACCAAACTTGCAAGACAATATAGCATCATAATTTAAGGCATTATCTCAAGAAACGCAAGACCTTTGAATGGGAAAGACAAAGAAGCCCCATACACAAAATCTATGTCCCTATCCATTTGATTGAAACATCGCAATGGTACCCTTCCTCCCCGGATTTGAAATCCCCAAATTTGATAAATACAAAGGGAGAGGAAGTCATGTGGACCATGTCAAGGAATTTAACGTTATGTGTATGGAAGTGGCCTACAATGATCCTTATTTAATGTGCCTCTTCCCTTGAATTTTAATAGGTCCTACCATGGATTGGTTTTCTCATCTACCTCCTGATATCAAAACTTTCCAATAAATTACCGATAAATTCATTGATCACTTCTCCTTTAACCTTGACATGGACATAAGTATAAAAGAATTGTACACTCTCAGACAAAAAAAGGAGAATCTTTAGCTTTGCAATGGTGGAGACAAAGAGCTAGTAAAATCAAGTGGCCTCTTCCCGATGAGCAACAAGTGGGGATCATCATAGCAAATCTAGATCCCGATCTATCCTTCCACTTGAAAATGAAGTATATCATATCTTATGACGAGCTTGTCCTTGAAGCCCTTAACATCGAGAGAGCTCTAATCTCACAGGGGAATGCCCAAGCTTATGAAGACAATCACCCATCAACTAGTTCAAACGACAAGCCTTTTGTCTATACTAAGAACAAGAATGTAACAAATGATGGTGTCGTAGATGCTAAGGTAGTCCTAAGTGCTCCTAGACCAAACAACAATCACGTTGCTAACATTCAGCCAACTACGCAACAAACAACACCTCCTCAGAACAATCAGATCAATAACACTGAAATACAAGAAAGGAAAACCCCTAACAAGAATAATTATCCTAAACACAAGTACACAAATTTATTAGAAACCATCGAAACCATCATGAAGAAGTTGGTAGAGTCAAACCTGATAACAAATACCAACTTTGAAAACTATCAAGAACCGCAAGAGAACCCATCCTAGTACAACGAGAATGATCTTTGTGACTTTCACAAAATCAAAGGACACAAAATGGTAAACTGTATGAGGCTCAAAAACATTATCCAATACCTCATAGAGAATGACACCATATCTGTTGAGGTACCAACTAGGAATCAGGATCTTAAGATATACAAGAACCCTATGCCAGATCATAACAAAGCGAACAATACCTGAAAAGCTAAGGATTACACAAATGTGCAACATACCTATTCCAACATGGTCGCTTCCTATGATAGCGTCATTACTTCCGTTACCATCAAAGGACCTAGATTTGAGTGTGGATTCACCACACGACATGGAAATATTATCATCCAAGGAGTCCCATCTCAATCTAGGGAATGACCTACTTTGCCAACATCAAATCCAATCTCCTAGATCAACTTAAAAAGACCCTAGAACATATTTCAATCTTAGAACTATTGAGACTATCCCCCACGCATAGGGAAATCTTGGAGAAAGATTTATTAGAGTCGTCTATCCTTGAGGATATTGATACAGACTAGTTTCAACCTATGGTAGGGCATATTGCTAATCATCTTTTCACCTTCTCAGAACAAGACCTACCGTCACAACCATCTCATAACTGTGCTTTACACCTTGAGGTTTTCATTCATAAGAAAAAGGTAAAAAGAGTCTTAGTAGATGGAGGTGTTGGTTTGAACATTTATACCCTTTAGTTGATCAAGAACATGGGCTATTCAGAGGATACCATTGAGAAAGCAAAGAGTACCACTATCAAAGCATATGATGACCAAGAATGGGTCTTACAAGGCATCATTGCACTACCCATCCAAGTGGGACCTATCATTGTAGAGACCACATGCCAAGTGTTAGACCTTGATCTTCCCTACAATATCCTACTTGGTCGACCATGGATCCATGCCCTAAAAGTTATAGCCTCGACCTATCATCAATGTGTAAAGTTTCCTTTCGAGGGCAGAGAAATTACTATCCACGGAGATCCCAAACCTTTTTACTACTGCAAGAATCCTAAGGCTAAGTTCTATAAGATACCCTAAATACCCAAGAATGACGAAGTGCCTACACCTTCTACCTCATTTTTTGACCCATCATCCCTTGCATCTACCTCAAAAATGTAAAAATCCATTGTGCAGAACATTCCTAACATCAAAGCAGTAATCCAGGATGATGGTTGTGGGAACTATAAGCTAATGAAGAATACCTTTGTCTTAGGAGAGCTACCTATTTCTCCTCAATCTCATGGGAAACCCACATCTAGCAATAAAGAGCCTGAAACCATCAAGATGGTAGCTACTACCTTCACCAAGTCGGGGATTTGAACCAAGAAGATATCAATGAGGAGGATGTCTCTAAACTCCTCTATTAGGATGAACGACCTGTCCCCACTCTTCCCATGAAAGATGATAACAAAGGCTTGTAGCTGATGAAGGGAATGGCATATAACAAGAATGAGACGCTAGCACATAATGATAATGGTTTTCTAGAGCCCATCATTCTTGAGAAGTGACTAAAGAATCTTGGCCTAGGTTGGACTACTAGAAAGGTTACCCTTATTGGAAAGGGTACTTTCGCTAAACGATCTAAGGCTTCCTCTTGGTTACCTATACATCATGTGATACAACCTTAGATGACTTCCCCCTTGATGTTGTTGACTTATTCGAGAATAACTCCCTCTTCATGATATCCATTACATCCTTTGCTCCAAGCAATCAACCAATTGAAATACGCCTAGTATACCCACAACTCATTGACATGGACCAACAAGGACCACTGATTCTTGATTTATTCAAAAATGATGAAGTGATCTCAGAATTCATGGGACTTCAAGACAACTTACCATGGGAAAATCATAAAGTAGGTTTTGAAATAGAGCTAGACACAAGGGCATACTACGGGGTGACAATTGAGTCCTTCAATCACAAAATTGATGAAAAGAAACTAGCATGTAAATCTTTAAGTGAAAACCACACTGTGGCACTTTCTAATCCTAAAATAGTAAAAACAAAGGACACATCTGAAGGTAAAAACCTCTTTGAGGCACCCCAAGGATGAGGGATTCAATCTCCCCCTTACTGCAATGCATCCAGAGAAGTCAGTAGTGCTAGCAGAAAATACCACTCCAGTCAATGTGGGAATAAATGAAGCACCCAAGATCACTTTATATGCTAAATCCTTGTTGGATGACAAACAGAAAAACCTAGCAGTGTTCTTGAAAGAGCGAAGAGCTAACTTTGCATGGTCATACATAGATATTCCAGGGCTCGATCCAAAAGTAGTTGTGCATCACTTGGGAATTTATCCTAAAGCCAAGCCAATGAAACATAAATTAAGGAAGATGCACCCTCAAATAGTGCTCTTGGTGAAACTAGAGTTACAAAAGCTTCTTGACATTGGATTCATTTGACCGATAGATTATCCTGAGTGGGTTTCAAATCTAGTACTAGTCTCAAAACCCACTAGGGGCGTCAGAATCTGTATGGATTTTAGATACTTAAATAAGCCATGTCTGAAGGATGATTTACCTCTTCCTAACATTGACCTCATTATGGACTTAATATTTGGGCATGAAATGTTGTCACTCATGGATAGTGTTTTAGGCTATAATCAAATCATGATCGCTAAGGAGGATCAACACAAAACTACATTCACTTATCCATGGGGGACATATTGCTAGAACGTGCTGCCATTTGGGTTAAAGAATGCAGGAGCCACCTATCAAAGAGAAATGACCCTTATCTTTCATGACATGATCCAAAAAATAGTCAAAGATTACGTGGATGATATTTTGGAAAAATCAAAGAAAATAAGTGAGCACATAGAAGTCTTAGGACCTATCTTTGACAGACTTGAAGAATACAAAGTAAGGCTAAATCCGAAAAAGTGTATTTGGGGTAACATTAGGGAAACTTCTCAGCTTTATCATCTCACAAAGAGGGATATAAATTGATCCAGCAAAGGTAAAACCCATCTTAGACATGGAACCACCACAAATACTGAAATAGATGAGAGGATTACAAGGAATATTGCAGTCCATCAGAAGGTTCATAGCGCAACTATCAGATAAAATCCACCCTTTTTCGCATCTTCTCCATAAAGGAATAACTTACAAGTGGGATGAGAAGTGTGATAAATCTTTCCATCAAATCAAAGGCTATCTATTGACACCTCTAGTGCTCATGCCGACAATACTAAACAAACCTTTGATTTTGTATATCTCAGCAACATCAACAGCACTAGGAGCTATTTTAGCACAACATGATGAAAATGGAAAGGAAAGGGCTATCTATTACATCAGCAAGACCTTAGTAGGATATGAAATAAACTATTCATCCATTGAGAAAGCATGCTTGGTAGTAGTTTTTGCTTCACAAAAGTTCATACATTCCATGTTGTCACATCAGATCAAACTTATTGCAAAGATTGACCCATTGAAATACCTACTATCCAGAGCAACTCTCACTGGGAAAATGGCTAAATGGGTAATTATATTAATTGAATTTGTCATAGAGTACGTCGAGTGCAAGGAAATCAAAGAACAAGTGATCATAGACCAACTAGCAGATGCACCAATCTATGCTAAGAACCCATTAATATCTAATTTCCCTGATGAAACAGTGTTCCTTGTCAATATCATAGATCAGTGGAAGATGTACTTTGATGGATCATCCACCCAACATGGATCAGGAGCAGTTATTCTTTTCATCACCCCTTAAGGTGATTACATTCCAAAGTCATACAGGCTATCATTCACATGCACTAACAACATTACTAAGAATGAAGCCCTAATCACATGTCTAAGGATAGTGGTT